>CM060957.1:111512812-111550312 GCA_030765055.1 Mantis religiosa | reverse complement strand
TGGTTTGAATAAGTATGTGTCCTGCAATGTTGTTAGGTAAATGTGAGGTCATTGATCTCAAGGCCGATGACATGAGTAAGCGTTAATAACTTGCAAGACATGTTCCACGATACAATACAATAGATAGGATAGAACGTGTGTTCAAACTATTAAGGTGGCAGTTTGAAGAAATTGAGTTGTGTGGGCTTTTTTTCCTTTTTTTTTTTTGTAATTTACATCCTGCAACGTTAGGTCATATCGGACGATGAATGAAATTGGTGAAATGATGCTCAAATGAGTTCGGGGTCCATGGAGCAACCCGACATTCGTCTTTCAGGATAAAGGAAAACACCGGAAAAACCTTATCCAGATAACTCACCCTGACCGAGATTCAAATTCGGGACCTCTTGAACGTGAGGGCGACACGCTACCATCTACGCTACCGAGGTGGGCTTGTGTGGGTATGCTCTGTTCTATATGCATAAATATATTGCAAATTTATATTATAAACAATTTTGTTAAATCTATTATAAATCTAAGTACTTCTGTTCTATTATAATGAATTTAATGCTTTCCGTTGTGTGCCTTTCCAGAGGGCATTAATCTGATATAATGAATTGCTTGGCAGTTTGAACATGAAATGAATTGGAAGAAAGGGAACTAAAATATGTAGAAATTCTTTGAGCTTTGGCACAGGACGAATTATTTTAATTGGATCAAAATATTTATTTCTTGACGCACGCACTGGCTTATGCGCACCAATACAGAGGCATTCTAAGCTTGAATGCCAGTAGGGTTAGCAAGCACCAAGGGTTATGCACTAGAGAGGCGCTGACTGTCTTTTAATATCTCGCCGTAGCAAATCGCAAATCGCAAATCGCAGCCACGTATAGAAGACCCTGACAAACATAAGTCAGGTGGATATCTGAAGTCCTACCCCAGAATAAACCAAGGCTGGGAAGTAGTGGAAGGCACAAGCTACCAAAGCCCCCTATGAACATGGTACTGAAATGTGTTATACAGAAACACAATAACCACCAGTTAAATATACCGTATCGACTGGATAAATAACGCTTTTATAAAATGTAACGAAATTGTGAAATTCCCACAGAAAATAAATTGTTATAAAAAGTATAATTGTTACTGGAAATAAGGAGCACAAATAATCAAGAAATGGCCCCAAAAATCGGGTGATTAATAAAGTGCCATGTCTTATGTTCTCAGAGCTACATACAAGATAAAAATCTATAAGTGTCTCCGCTTAAACCCCCTTTTCAGGTTATTGCTTAACAAGACCTTTAACAGAAAAAGTTTTAACCTAATTTTTGGTATATTACGAGGGCTGTTCAATAAAGAATGATCAAATTTTTTTTTGACAACGTACCTTTACTCATCCTCATAATTTTGATGGTCCTTCACAAAATATTCTCCCCTGAATGCAATACACTTGTCTCAGCGTTTCTGCCAGTCTTCAAAGTCATGCTGGAAACCATTTATTGAGAGATCCTTCAAAATCGCCTCCGCCGTCTCCATCACTGCTTCTGATGATGGACAATGCCTCCCACGAAGGCGTTTCTTCAAGTTATGGAATAGAAAAAAGTCACATGGGGTAAAATCCGGACTATAGGGTGGGTGAGGGATGCACTTCACGTTGATTTTTGCAAGATATTCAGCAGCAACATTGGCAATATACATCCGTACATTATCGTGGTGTAGCATCCAGCCTGCTTCATGGAAATGTGGTCTTTTGCGCGTGATATGGACTTGCAATATTTTCAGGACATCCCTGTAGTATTGTCCAGTTACTGATGTGTGTGCAGGTACAACATGCTGTAAACCATTTCATGAATATCAAAGAATGAGATGAACATAACTTTCCCAGAAGAAGCAACCACTTTTGCTTTTCGGGGGGTTGCTGATGGAGGAGTTTTCCACACTGAGCTTTACTGTTTGCTCTCAGGATCAAAATGATGTAACCAGGTTACATCAGCAGAGATTACGTTTAATAGAAACTCTGGATCTTCCTCTAACATCAACTTTAATTGCATGTAGTACCAACATTAAAATACTACGGCGTGTTTGTTTTACATAAAGCTAACAGAATATAATAAGATTGGGTTTTAGTGCGAAAAATTATGACCGCCAAAAAATTATGACCATTCTTTACTGAACAGCCCTTGTTCAATGCTAAGGTATTTTATATTAAATTTTTAACTCCTTTATGTTTATATGTAGCATATGATTAATTCAAGATCTATCATACAGATACCCATAAAACACAGTAAATTAATAACAAAAATAGATATAATTTTATTGTGGACGCTGACACAAGCTTTCAATGGCAGAATATTTATTCTATTTAAGTGGAACCCACTAATTTTTGCTTATAGGTTACACAATGAACTCGTGCATGCAACCTAAGTGGAAGTATTGTGTCTAACACCACTTGGAGAGAGAGAGATAGAGAGAGAGATGAAGTGAAGAAACATGCCCAGCTCCTTCTGACTATAAGCACCACACGTTAACACAAAAATATCTCCCTGAATTTTATATCAACGGTGATTATATAATTTTACGTTGTTACCAAAAGTGCTAAAATACCAATAAATTATTCTATGAGACAGTAGAATGTCCCGCATACAACAGTTATAAAAATATCGAAATTAATTCAAATAAACCATTTAGATAACATTAGAAAGATCAATACCAAATGAAGCTAAACTAGAAAATAAAATGACCATCAAGGAAATCAGCCAAGAGAAGGAATAAACTAGTGTTTCAAAATCGGAGCAATTACTGAAGCTTAAGACAATAAGATGTGGCAATATAGAAAAGAATTATACATAAGCGCATCTAAAAGGTATTATATATAAACGATTCTGAAAAAATTTCCATATTGCAGCCGGAATTTGAAACATGGACACTAGATTTTTCGTACCGTTCTTCCAAAAATTTGTGCTAAGCTGTCAACATGCTGCTACAACATATATCACCCACTTATATATTTCCAGGAAACCACAAAATGATTTCAATTGGGTTTTAAGATAACACACCCTCCCCCTTTCGTTAATTCTGTAACTATCTCATTCTATGGTTAGATACGCCTATTATCATACGTTTTTACCTTAAAGGCGTTCTTCATTTAGTTTAAAGCACATCCACTGATCACGCATTGAGCTGAGTAAAGAATAGAATGTCTGGAGAAAGAGCGCTATGGTTATAATGTTTAAACAGAATCATTGTTAGTGTAATTTGTAACTGCTTATGCATTTTTACTGTTAATGAAACATTGAAGTGGCATAAAAAGGCAAAAAGGGAATAATATTACATCCCAAGTCACAACTGAATATCAGAAAATAATTCAGTTTTGGTGAGTGGAGTGGTTACATAAAAGTGGATATTACATTACCTGAAGGGCCCATTAAACCCCCTCCTGCGTTCTAATGATGTTCAGGTTCATTCGTCAAAAAGCTAGCTGCAGTAGCAAGTTTGAGTGGTACACATTAGAAGGACAATACAAGCCCTAGGTTGCTTTAGCCATAAACTTTCTATGTAAGCAAAGATATAAACTTATACTACACAGATTAAAAGAGATGTGTAGGTTGCGGTACATTTATTTACATCATATTCTCTCCATAGATGTTTGTTATAGAACTTATCTTTCCATCTACTGAATGTTAACTCAGATCAACTTTTGCAGCCATGGTTTCGCTGTAGGAACAAGATGAACAGGCAAGCGACGAAATACTAAATAACCATACCCTGTATGTTGGGTTTCATGCTTTTCAAATGTTTCACTTTTATCCCTCCCTAATTTCAATTGTCATAGCGACGGTTTTCTGCTTTGGAGAATGTTGCCTTTGATAATGGTGTAAACTCGTACACAGTGTCCTTTAGAGGAAAGATTGATCTGTAGATCATGTAAATTGAAAGGGTTATTTCATTTTTTTTTCAAATATTTGGGAATTAGTTCTGGATTGTTCTGAAAAGGGTGATTTATATAAAATTGGATGCGAAACTTGGTAAGTAACTATAATTACGTAATGTTATGGCTTGACCAATAGGATAGAAGTAATTTAGATGTTCTGGAAACATCGTGCGCAGAGATTTCAGAATATTCATTTAGTTTGGCGTCATTCTGTACAAGATCATCGTCGGAGTAAGACGTGCTTTCTTTGGTATCGCTCCGCAAGTTCGCAAAACTTAAAAGTCCAACGATGCAACAACAAATATGTTATGAAAGGGCAGATTATAAAAAAGTTAACATTGAGATAGAATATATTAACGATTTTATAGAATAGCTTCCAAAATATTTTAAAGGAGAAAAGTTGTTATTTTTCAACCATATCAGCATAAAATACTTCTCACTCCAATTCGACGGCCAGAGATAAGACTTATTGCTCCAGAGCGCGCGAGGCATCAATAAGAATTCTTCCAGATTGTCACAAAAGGTGAGAATAAGTAATAATTTACCATATCTCGCACCTTTTGCGCAATTATACCGCTACAAAATTCTCAATCATACTACCCGAAGAATTTAGCAAGGAAAAATTGCTACTTCCAGCTGCGAATCGACCTTAGGATTCATGTTTAGCAGAGGGAGACCAGCTGAGCTGCGAGCCTAAAGTCCAAGCTCATGCATGCCAACAATAAACAAAGGAAAATCGATTAAGACTTCCAATTCAAGCTAAGTGGCAGTGGTGAAAGCCAGAAGAAAAATTACTTACCACAAATTCTGACATTAAAGAGACTATATTACCACTGCAGGAAGTTTATGAGTATATCATATGGGTTAATTATTACCATTACTATTATTACCATTGCTATTATTACCACTACTATTATTACCACTACTTATATTACCACTACTGTTATTACCATTGCTATTATTACCACTACTATTATTACCACTACTTATATTACCACTACTGTTATTACCACTACTATTATTACCCCTAGTATTATTACCACCACCGCCACCGCCACCGCCATTATTATTATTATTATTATTATTATTATTATTATTATTATTATTATTATTATTATTATTATTATTATTATTATTATTATTATTATTATTATTATTATTATTATTATTATTATTATTATTATTATTATTATTATTATTATTATTATTATTATTATTATTATTATTATTATTATTATTATTATTATTATTATTATTATTATTATTATTATTATTATTATTATTATTATTATTATTATTATTATTATTATTATTATTATTATTATTATTATTATTATTATTATTATTATTATTATTATTATTATTATTATTATTATTATTATTATTATTATTATTATTATTATTATTATTATTATTATTATTATTATTATTATTATTATTATTATTATTATTATTATTATTATTATTATTATTATTATTATTATTATTATTATTATTATTATTATTATTATTATTATTATTATTATTATTATTATTATTATTATTATTATTATTATTATTATTATTATTATTATTATTATTATTATTATTATTATTATTATTATTATTATTATTATTATTATTATTATTATTATTATTATTATTATTATTATTATTATTATTATTATTATTATTATTATTATTATTATTATTATTATTATTATTATTATTATTATTATTATTATTATTATTATTATTATTATTATTATTATTATTATTATTATTATTATTATTATTATTATTATTATTATTATTATTATTATTATTATTATTATTATTATTATTATTATTATTATTATTATTATTATTATTATTATTATTATTATTATTATTATTATTATTATTATTATTATTATTATTATTATTATTATTATTATTATTATTATTATTATTATTATTATTATTATTATTATTATTATTATTATTATTATTATTATTATTATTATTATTATTATTTGTAATTTACGTCCTCCAACGTTGTCATATAGGACGTTGAATGAATTGGGTCAAATGATGCTCAAATGAGTCCAGGGCCCACGGAGTCTAGTTACCTGACATTCGTCTTGAAGGGCAAGGGAAAATCCCGGAAAAAACCTTATCCAGGTAACTCACCCTGACCGAGATTAAAACTCGGGACCTCTTGAACGTGAGGCAGACATGCTACCATTTACGCCACCGAGGCAGGCTCTTATGGGTTAACTGCAGTGTACCTCACGCATCGGATTTCGCAGGCCGGTTTGCAGTAACTTCAAAGGCGCGCATCTTATTTTTCATGCAAGTGTATTATTCAATTGGAATTTTATTAAAAACAATTATATTTATTTTTGAGAAATACATAAAGTGAAACTTATTATGTAAAGCATATATGTGGAAAATCAGTTTTTCTGCAAAATCTTTGTGTCGCACTATAGGAATAATGCCAAATTTAGTTTATACATGCACAATAATACTCACCCTGTGATCATTCTTCCGAATGTGTCTTTCTTTTAGTCCAGGAACCTCAAAGCACGCATTTTGGCTGGAATTAAGTAACTCCTGACTGCTATAGGTAAGTGGTAGGGCAATCGAGACTTCTTGAAATGCCACCCCATTCACTGAAACAAGAAAATCAACAGCAGAACATGATAAGGGTATTATTAAATTGAGCTAGGGATATATTTTTCCACCTTCTGTTTTTCACCTTCTTTGTATTCCTTGTACTCAGATCCGACATTTCTTTACCTCAGCCTCAACTTCCCCCTCTCTTGGCAGTTAGCTACTCCCGAAGAGGTAAAAGGGGTGGAGGTTACAGGGCGGTTACTGTGAAGGCGAGGGGTGGAGATTGATGTTGGCGAAAGAAGAAGGTGAATTTTTGTGGTTGTGAGAAATTGGGTTATAAATTATTTAAAGACTCTGGGTTTTCCCTTATGAAATGGTTGCCTTTAGTGGGATATGCAAAGAACAGCCCAGAAGGGGGAAACTTAAAAGTCACACCCTACTTATAATGGGTTTTAAAAGCATACGGACTTGTAGAAAGAAAGTTTTATGTGTATGCGTTTTACTGTGTAGATAAGAAAACTTTTGTACGACTTCGTAACTTAACAATAGCTTCTGTTTTATAGCAGTACAACAAGGCAAAAGAAAACGCTATACAAACGCTTGAAACGTTAACGTTCCTTACAACCCACTTCTACAACTTCGTGGGATGCAATACGGTATACGTGGTTTACACGATTGCGCTTATAGCTATATTATTAATTCAAAACATACTTATATGAATCTAGCTCAAGTTCTTTTATCTGTCTCATCAGTTGGCATCAGCCTTCTTTTAAATAACCCTGCTATATATGATATTTAGATTTCACATTTATGGAGCTTATAGGATATACAGTATTCCTTAAAATAACACGTGAGTCAGCCTCACCTTATTTTTTGGAAGGTAGGCCACACAATGAGGCGGTCCGACCCATAGCGAACCACGTCGTGCTCTCCCTTGTGCTCAATGCCTCACAATTAAGGATCGGTGGTGTGAGGAGGTTAAGGAAAGGGATATTGTAATCGGTTCGAGGTGACATGTAGCTGCCGCATGAGAACTCTCATCTGTACTTCAGGAGTGGGTGCCTCCTGAATGGTTGTGAGTTGAATGATCTGGTAGACAGAAGTTTATTGTTGTCCTTAGGCTCCTTTGCTCGCCACCGTAAAGTCATCTCGGTGTGGTTGCTGTGTTTGGCGTCACTGTCAATATTGTGATGTGAAGCGCAGAGGCAGTAGCACTGCGTAGTCGAACTGGATATAATTATCGTCTTCCCTATACATTACTCGTTATGCTCACTCTCACTGGAGAGATTGTTAAATATTGCACTTTGTCTCTGTGCATGGCGCGGAAGTATTCTTCTTTGGTGCTGCCGAATACGCGTCCGTCTCACGTAGAACTCAGGACCGAACTGTCTTACCAGCAAAATCTAATTTGCGCCATCACTTTGAATTAACCCCACTCTAGGTATTTCTCGGAGTTTCCAAAATCACCTGAACAAATATCAATTTTTCTTTTGGCTCTTAACTATCCCCACTTGAGATCAGTGTTCATAATTTGCAGTTTCGGACCTAACATCAGAGACGCTTTCTCTAACGGTCCGTTGCAAACATTTATTCGAAGGCATGTGCTCTGTGCGACGGTCAAAATCTTATAGCCTGTTGTCAGAAGCACGCATGGGATTTTAACAATGGATTGGTTTCCGACTGGAAGGCGCAAATTTTTCCTTGAGGGCAAAACAGACAATAGAGTAGGGCTGTTGTTTACAGGAATCGCAAAGGGAGTTTACTAACCTTCGTAGAGTGGCCTTGTCATTGTGGCGGGCTCCGGAGTATATTCTAGCACTATGGCATATGTCTATTCTGGTATACATCATTTATTTATATTTATAAATCTATCACTTATTTATAGCTATTCTGTTGTGTCAATGTATTTCTGATATCAGGTTATATGTCGTCTCAGTGTACTTAGGTGTCAGGGGCTGCGTCAACAACAAACGACATATGAGCCGTAGTCCAGTTTTGCACTTACTAAACTGTACTTTTTGACAGTTCTTAAACAGAGGAATGCGCAAAATTCAAAGGAATAGTGGTTTAAGGGACGAAACGTACTGCTCGCTAAAGTACGCCTCTAAAACATAAAACTCTTTTACTGAGTTCAAATTCCAGTTTCCCGTTGATTTTACAAATTTTTTATCAGAGTATACATAAGCACAGTAATGCAGTAAACGCCTCGGAAAATTGGACCTATCATATGAGTAGGTACATTAACGTCAACTAAAAGGAAAATAGCAGATTCTTGCACTTAGAGCAGGGGTTAGATGCCAAAATTAGGGGAAAAATTAATGACAAGCCTCATACATCATGGACCTGTACAGTCAAACCGGACGTATTATTAAACAACTGTTTATTTACATTTTTGGGTGAAATAAGTCTCGTGCACATGAATTAACATACATAAGAGCATTTGCCATTTAAGTAATAATATTAAAACGCCCAAAAATGATTAAAACTGTGAGAAAAAACTAAATCTAGCTCGAGAACTCGCGAGGAGGCAAAGGTATAGCGCCAGGCATACAAGTCATACTACTGAACCCAGATCATGCTTTCAGGCCAATCTCGAAATAACTCAATGGGATTTTGACCTCTCTTGTGCCCTAAACCTCCAATGACACAGCATTGTAATTATTTTTTATATTCATCATACTTGGAAACCGAATTCACAATAATTGCATTACAAAGTCCCTGAGGGCATGCTTTACTCAAGAAGGTCATCAGTTCGAGTACTTGCTTCGTTACAGGAGTCGTGTTACAGGAATAGAAATAGGTTCATTTCAGCGCCACAAAACATACCAATTTGAAATGACATTTTAATAGCACAATAATTATATTGTGACTTTGTGGGTTCGTGGAATAAAAAGTCCAATTACACCACTCAACAATGTTCTTTATTTCCACCGACTTACAGTTAAACACTTGCCAATTACACAGAATTACGTGCTGCAACAATTACAATTCACCAGTTCGTCCGTTACAATTTCCTTGTACTCGCGGTTACGTAAGCTCCGGTACACATTCACAGTTCGTACAGTCTTCCGTTGCACAATCTTCTCGTACATTAACACGTCACTGACTAACACTGCCTTCTTACACCAAGAACTGTCCTCACTCACACACACTAACCAACTGATTGACCAACCCCTCTGTCTGTCTGTAACCCTCTTTATAGGAATATCGCCGGTTTCTAGTGACTAGGAGAATGTTCCAGTAAACGAAAGATCGAGAATCAGGTGTAGGAGAAACAGGCGACACAGTCATTTTTTCCCCTGACCACAGCCTGTCACCACTACAAGACAAACGAGGAGGAGGTGTGGCTAACGCGGTCCTCCCCCCTGCCTTCCGTTACCAGCTGGTTCACAGGGTGCTCCAGCGCTCCCGTTACAATATGTTTGCAAAATTGTATTTAAGTTCCATGTTAAACACTGGTACTGTAATGTCTTTGTTTTATGTTTATGTATTGGATTCTTATTTTAATTGCACCCACCTATAGGTGCGTTTAAACAACTATCTACCTGTAGCTCACCAATGTAGAAGCATAGACCAATACCATAAACATAAATATGTTAAACATGGAACTTAAACACAATTTTGCAAACATATAATTACGTGCTTACAATTATTATTCTGAAAATTGTAATTATTTCTACATATTTGAACCCAAGAAAACAAAGAAATTACAGTACCAGTGTTTAACATAAATAAAACAAATAGCAGTAGAAATAATTACAATTTTCAGAATAATAATTGTAAGTTATATTACGTGGTAAAAAATTGCTATCATATGCCGTGTATTTGAACCACCTTCATATGATATCACAATTTCGCGCTTGTTCTATCTGAGCTATTTAGTAATGTGTCACATAAACATTCATTTTAAGATAGTATTCGTTGATTCCAGTGAACACTTGAAGACGTGCAGACGTCAGCTATCTAATCACTAACAGATATTATTGAGATGCGATAACATCTATATTAGTACTAATTTCATCAAGTGTTTAACATTCTTATTAAATATGATGTTAGAACCTCGAAATGGAGTCAATATTTTCATATTGGAGTTTAAAATGTGGATTGCATAAAACTCGAGAGTAAGGTGCAGCTGGCTCATCTGGTATATGAAGAAAGATAAGAAACTGCCCAATATAGTTATTTTAATTAATCTAACATATACGTATTTTAAAAATCTTGTAAGGTTCCCCTTCTTTGGGGACCAAATTGTAGGCTTTTGGTGAATCCTGTTGTAGAACTTGTATTCAAATTAGCAGCTAAATCTAATTAAAGCAAGGACTTAAAATTTCAGTAGGATTATAAAGCAGGTTATGAGAACAGCTAATCAACAGCGTTCTATTCAGTCTCCAGTAAGCCTGAGCTTTCTGTGAATATAAGCCTACTCGGAATATTGAAAGATAATAGGCGATTTGAAACAATGCGGCTTTCCAAGAATAGTACTTTAGCTTCATAAGCCACTTACTGATATTATTCAAGCTTACTATTTATAATATGCCAACGAGGCTCGGGAAGGCTTATTTAAGCACAGAGAAATGAATAGTTAAACAGTAAAAATGATATTTTATGTATTTAAATTTATTAAATACAATTACAAGACTTGCATAACAAATGTTTTTATTTCAGCTGATGCTCTCCAATCAATGCTTATGACTCATAATATAATTTTTAATTCATCACTGTACTATGCTCAACTGGAAGGTAAAATTATTTCAAAATCTTCTCAAAGCTAACCGTGTGTGTGACTTGTCAGTAGATTGAAGTTATGGTAGTAAAAACTTACAACATGTAATTAATTATATGATGATGCAATAAAGTGCTTGTGCTTGTTATTTTAATGAGTTTAATTATATTGTTATTTATAACTTTTTGCATTTAATTTTATCATATAATACAATGATGCATTGCATTAATTAATTAAAGTTACTAATAAATCTAGTGTATTAAAATAACTGATATTTTCCTGTTTCGACTTAATTTGTATCCGTTTCATAATTATGTTCTTTGTTATGTAATTGAACTTCAATAACCTGTGAACTCGTACAGTATGCTTCAGTAATCGAAAACTTGCCTTAGAATTACGTCAACCCGATAACAACTAAAAGACAGGAAGCGTTTTGATATACATGCAAGGCTTTTTTCATTTTTATGAGAAGCTGTTTATCTTAATTTCTCCTGGACCTCCTGCTATGAAGGACGAAGACCAACCACTTGATTATTGGGACAAAATGACATAACGAAGCTGCACCAAAATTGCTATCCCAATGCTAACACAACAATCACTTTCACGTTTTACAAAGTAACAAAGAAAGTACTTCAGTCTAATTGTTTCTTTATGGACCTAATTAATATTTAAAACATTCACTGACCACCAGTTGATACTTTAATGGTCTTGCTTTTTTTTCCACTTTTGACAATAGGCGGCCGTTTTTCTTTGGAACATAACGCGATAGAGTTATCTCTTAGATTTGGGTTGCTGCTAATTTAGATAATTTTAGTCATTAGACCACGCACACATTCGCACTCTTATTCACACCTCTAGAAGATGGAGAATCATCTTCGTTGGAGAAAGCTCCTCATCCCCATCCGGGTTTCGAAAACGGGACCCCTCGCACGATAGGCAGATGCCCTACCGACTGCCAGCCGCTGTTTATTGACTTGGAATCAATAACGCCGATGATCACTGTTCAAAATTTAAATAACAAATGCTCCTCTGCACTGCACACATTACTTTAGGCTTATCACTAACGAATTGGACTCTCAGCTGTTCTGCCATTACGACCGTCCATCTGTGGCTGTTGGCAGGTTGACTACAGCCTGAGTATTGTTGCCGCATATCCAACCTATGCTTTATTCAGAGATCGGTTTTTTATGTATTTTTGTTTTTAGGCTAATTGAGGAAGAAGCAGGAATTATGTTGCAGCTCAAACTCTGTGTCGGAATGCAGATCTCACTGCACCCTGAAGGGAGTGGTTATAAATCTGTACTTTGATTGAGGTTAGTACAAGTTTAGAAGCTAATCAATACCACGAGGAAATTATACGAGTTCAGTTTTTTCTGCTGTTTGATTTGCTCTGATATTATTTCGGGTGTCCATAAGCAATGTGGGAGACCTGATGTGTGTTGTGATGTCATAATCCCTCAAAGACCTAATGGAGTCTAATTTTATGTTCTACATATGAGGCTTCATTATGTAGTCTCAAATGGAATACATAAATATGAGTCTTCTATTCTAATATCTTCGTAATAATAAAACCAGCTGTCTGCGGCCATGCCCCAGATTTCACGGCGTATAACAAGAGCTGGGCAATGAGCAAAGGTTCAATTAAGGCAAACAGGCAACCCGGGGCTCAGCATGGGGTACACTGAGGTGATTGGCATCTGTGTCCGCACGAAATGATTCCTGAACTGTTGGTATAAATTTAAACCTCAGATGATTTTTACTTTCAGAAAAGTGACTGAATTATCTAATTCAATTCTTCGACATCTAAATCTGAATGTAGGTTGTCAGCGTTGGTATGGGGCTTTGAGAGCATGGCGTGTTTCTTCTCTGGATAAACAGATATACGTCACTGCCGACACACTCTTGTATGATGCGGAGTTAGTACTGTATAGGGCTGAAGGCTCTGAGAAGGTGTCTGTCTACCTTCACAGAACATTAGCCCGTCATTAGAATACTGCGCCACATTGACGTGCAGGGAAGTCTGGCATGTAGTCGCTGTAAAGCGTTGGGGATAGCACAGGACATTTTCCTCCTTTCTTGTATAGTCTGCCAGTTGCGAAACAGACCTTTCCGGAAACCAAAATTTCTGAAATGAAGCAATGGAAGTTGTCTAAGTCCATTGGTTCAGCTCTACCGAAATCAAACTGTCTGGAAAACATATCTGGAAGGCGCGCAAGAAAGGGACACATAATTCATGTTTTGTGAGGTTTCCCGTCGCTATCCTTGAATTTTCATTCTATTCTTTTTGTTTTCTTTTTCTTCACACTGTTACACACAGCAAAGATTGTGGAATGCTTTGGCTCACAATCAATCCCACTACGGAAGACACTCACTGCCGCCGAGACAGTATTAAAATATCTATTTAGTCTTCCTCTTACTTGGTCGTTTTATCAGATACGTGGTTTCTATTTGGACAGGAATTTATAATCTAGAAGCAAGGAAAGCAACTGTAAACTTATAAACTCCCTATTAAGCAAAGGTCCCGAAATGTCTTAATCTTTTTGATAATAAGCATTAATAAAATTATTCTCCGGGAAGATATTAATAACAAGGATCATGCAATTAATGTGTGCGATTAAAGTTACAAAATATAAGTCAATAGCCCTATAAAATTGTAATATAAAATAATTCAGAAGATAGATATAAACCACATTAACTATTAGCAATAAATTATATGCACTATATAGTGCTTCTGATTTAAAGCATTAAACATTCTTGCATTAAGTTTATTGTAATCACTGTGGCTTATAATAAAATTAAATGAAGTTTGATCAGAATATATTTTAAAAAATAATGGAGAAACGTTGAAGTGTTTCCAAAAATAACATGTAATATAATGACTTTTCTTACATAAATGATTACTTTGAATCAAGAAAATTAATTAAATTTTCACCTTGCACCCGTAATATATAATACCTTACCTTAAAATTTCTCCGCCTTGTAGATCTATCTAACTAAAAAGCTCTGGCCTTAAAGTACTTACACTTGTAAGTCACCACTGAGGTGGTTGTCTTATGTGTTTATGAGAACTCCTAAGTGGTTTACCAGGAAAAACACGAATGAGTTGGAGAATTTAATGTCATTTCGGTACGTTGGCCATTGTAACTCAAGGGTTAGAGCGGCTCGATGGCAACCAGAAAGTCCGTGGTTCAAATATTGGCTATGGCATTGAACTTTTTAGTCTGACTATCTTTCCATACTTTAGCTACACACGGCCAGTGTGAAAGAACAATTAATTTCCATTAATTGACCTAATATTGGTTTACTATAAAGCCCGGGCCTTAAAGAACTTACACGTTGTAAGTCGCCATTGAGATAGTGGTCTCATGTGTTTATGAGAACTCCTAAGTAGTTTTCCTGGATAAACAGAAGGCAGTTGGAGAATTTAATGTCATGTTGGCACGTTTGCCATAGTAGCTCAATGGTTAGAGTTGCAGGACGGCAACCAGAAGATCCGTGGTTCAAATCCCGGCTATGACATTGAATTTTCCAGTCTATCTTTCCTACCTGTTGTCTAACTTTGGTGGGTCAAATACAGCATCTCATATACCACAGTCAAGCAATAGAAGTTATCCTTATACACCTACCTGGACAGATTTAACACTTTTGTTGCGTTGTCATTAACAAATTACTGAATAATGTAAGCTTTTTATCAAAGTAATCATGAAAAACTCACAGAACTTATCTTCTTTAAGTTCCTGTAGGATAGAATGTTATCGGAAAACATGAGAAACGGGACGGGCTTTAAGCAGAAATGTAGAATCTGCTCCTCTTTTTTGTTTGTTATCTGTTTCCTCGTACTCTCTCATAAATTACATTTCACAGCCTGTTGTTTTCAAACACAAAAACAGCAGAATATTTTAATCTCTACATATCATATTATATTTCTGACAACGATGCTCTATTTTTACTTTACGCAGATCATTTTAACAAATTACATCCCTTGTTATTCTCAAACAATGCGGGGAAAAAGTGATACATTTTGCTTTGGCTTCTTACTCAAATTAGAAACAAAAGGGAAGTTCGTCCTCATCGCAATCCATGCATTGTGTATAGAACATACGCAACACAGAGTGAATAAAATAAACCTTTAGTTTTAAAATGCAGCAAAATTATGCAAGCAGCCGTATTTTATGAGCATGTTGATGAATATAACCGCTAAAATGAAGGTATTACCGTTATTGTAAGAAACTTAAATATTATATTGCTAACACATTTAAGATACAGGAATACAACATCTGAAAGGGAATGCAAAACGTTAGCAACAAGTGCAGTTAGTGCTGCCAAAATGTAATTAGATAAAAGAACAATCACCATACGAAGCAGAAGAAAGTAGAAACATTAACCTCAATCCCTTGCAGAAACAACTTAGCTATCACTAAAATATTTTGTGCCTTTGTCACGCATATTATACATAATCATTTGAAGCTAATAGGGCAAGAATAACTTGTTTTAAAATACTGCTGCACTATTTTCACAGCTAAGTAAAGGAATTAAACATTTACAATGATATTTAAAGCTAGATTATTTACGAGTACATGTAGTTATACATTTCTGCGACACTTGTCTTAGGAAGTATGACAACTCTAAGAGTATTGATGGAAATAATCATTTCTCCCACACTAGCCATGTGTAGGCCAAAGTTTAAATGAGTAGAGCCATACTGAAGAATTCAATATCAACTTTAATGTCATGTCGGCATGTTGGCCATAGTAGCTCAGTGTTTAGAGCAGCCGCACAGTCTGGCTCTACTCATTCTAACAATATTGCCAAAATTGACGACGTTTAAGAGTTTGGTAGCCTTGTTAGTTGCAGTCAAAGTTTTAAATGATCCAAGGTAATGTTTCACTTCTTATTTGCTGGAGTACAGAAAACAGAAGCAAGAGGTATTTAGTAATTTATGACACTGTAATTAGTCTCTCCCACAACTAATTTTGAATGAAACTAAAATAATTCTAACTTTGCTGAGAGGTAGAATTTTTATATGTTAGTAAAGCAAGACTTGGATCGTGCTTTCGGATAAATTTGATTCACTTCTTCGATACATTTTAAAGATGGCATTATTAACATAAAATTACAAATAATAACAATAAAAGGATTTGCTTAATACTGTTAATAGTGCACTAAAATGTTTAATTAAATTATTAATTAAATTAATAGTGAATTACTGATTAAATGTTTAAGGATATGATATCGAATTGAGAAAAGGTTCTTTACAGCAAGATGGAGCAACCTGCCATACATCTAATGACACCATGGAACTTATAACCAGTTCCTTTGATAACATTGGGCAGCAATGAAAATGTTTCGGGTTTAAAATTACTGATTTTACATGTATTTCTAGCTGCTGAATTCAAAACTCACCATAAAATGATATATTAGCACTTGTTTTGAAGATAAAGTGACATATTACTTTTTAGAGTGAAGATTTTAAATTTGGTGGATTTTTAAGTAGTTGGCACACCCGTCAAATGACAAAACACAATCAGAGAGACATTTTGGAAATCAAGTGACGCAAACGTTAAGGAAGGCCTTTTTGTCGGACCACAAATAAGAAAACTTGTAAAGGATCCTGCATTTGACCAAATTTTGAAGGGGAAATAAAAGGAAGCTTGGGAAGCATTCGAGGGTGTTTTTCATGAACTTTTAGGCAACAAAAGAGATGACAACTACAGAATTTGGTGACAGTACTCCTGAAAAAATACCGTAACCTTGAATGCAATACGTCCCCTAAGAACCATTTTCTCCAATCCCACCTAGACATTTTCCCTCCTAGTTGTGGAGTTGTTAGTAATGAATATGGAGAGAGATACCATCAGGACATTTCTGTTATGGAACAAAGACAACAGGGCCGTTCGAATGAAGTAATGCTTGCGGATTACTGTTGATCTTTTTATAGGGATTCTGCGGAACACCATCACAAGAGGCAAGTTAAAAGACGACGAAGTCAATAGGCCACAACATAATTCTTTTCAGACACGACTATCTGTGATGTATTTTTCCACCAATTTATAACATGTAATTTCCAGTTTAAAAAAATCAAATTCACGTTCATTGCTGTTAGCATGTATGTAATTAAAATGTATCATTTTCTCTGAATCCGTTAATATATAATAGTTCCACTATGTGTATATCACGGAAACTAGAGCTAATAATAATTTTTCATTGTCATATTTGTTTTTCTCAACCCAACATTAGTAGGAATTTCCTCATGAAGGGCTCGAAAAATTCAAAAATTGTTTTTTGTGGCTCAGTGTAATCGAATAATCTCAAGAGGTCTGTGGCCCCCCTGATGTCCTGACCTAATCTAACCGGATTTTTTCTTATGGGGGTATCTAAAAAATAGTGTACAAGAATACGCCATGGACAATTAATGTTCTCAAGGAAACCATTCAAAACGAAATAAGAAACATTGGCGAGGATACTCTCCGTAAAACTTCAGAGAATATGGTGAGACGAGTGCAAACATGTATAGATGCTGGTGGAGGGCACTTCCAGCATTTTCTCTGAGATGTAAATAGGGTAATGTAATCTCCCAATCGTGTATTATATCCTCCGAAAGCTGTAGCTGTATCCTATGATTGGTTCAAAAGTTATGGCTTATTGAAGTGTTTCAGGTTTATATGGATCACAATATACTTTGGTACACATGACACAGAAAAAAATTACTTCTACTTATTTATTAACCTTTTCCTCTTTTTCGCTGCAAAAATGATTGCAAAATGCTCAACGATTACTACTATACTATACTTGTGCCAGCTCCATGGCAGCTTCTACTGCGAAGACATTTTAGGAATTATACTTCCGTAAATGTGTATTCGGTTTTGTTTATTCTCACTGTGTTTTGTTATCACTAGTCTAAGTTTATAAGCAGTTGGCTTTGATTTATCAACATTCAAAGGATTGTCTCCAGAGACCAAAAAGACTATACGATGGTTGGGATCGGGATTTAATCGCTTAACTTAGACTTATAATAGTTAAACTTTATTGCACTTCATCCCGCTTTAACTATTACAACTACCTGTGCCTGGCTAGTACTGTTTTCTCCAACAGAACAAATAATACTTCACTGTTTATGATACAGGAGGTATGTATAAGGTAGTCAAATATTTTATACATAAGATAAAGGTGTTTGTAGGTAAAGAAATTAAAATTAAAAGCTTAGTATTATTATAAAAAGAGTACTATGATAGGAAACCTTACCCTGTACATAACTCTACAGAGCAACAGGTAACATATTAGTCAGAAAAAAAAAACATATGACATGCTAGTGGATTACTGTGTGTTAATGGACAATGCCAAAATTGTGAATTCAATAAATTAGCAATCATAATATATTAGATATAAACATTTGCCGTATTCGTTAAATGTGAAACAGGATTTCGGTTGAGCAGTTAACTATTAGGGAGGGCATCATCGAGAGTGGTCCAGATGGTTGGCATTTGTGAAAGAGGCTTTCTCAGCACCCTTCTTAGTGGCTGGACGCCGAACGCAAACAAAGGTAACAAAATATCTGATGGTTATGAGAATTCTGATGTGTACAAGGGGTGGATATTGTTGCGTTCCCTTTGGTGACGATTGCACGCGATAATGATTAGATTGATCGCTGAAGTCATCCTCACGATGATGCTGAGGGCGTCGTCGCCAACGACCCTCTAGTTCCCTGGGACGCGTCCTTACCTGCTGACGCTGGTATTCACCTCCGCCATCCTCTGCAAAGGTGGTGAGTACGATGATGCCCGTGGCTGCTCTAGACGTTCTCCTAAATCTTATGGTTTTAGGATTAGGTTACAAGCAATGATCTTTTGAAGTTTAGGGTTGTGTGGGTGGATCCCTTGGGCTTAGAAAAATACACAGTTTTCTTGTTCTGTAACAATCACGTATATATTTTCCTTTAGATCCTTGTAAAATTACTTATGACAAACTTTATGCGGACCTCACGTCACCAAAAGTGTTATCCATTGTTGATTATGCTTTTGTCAGAATATATTACAACGCTCCGCAATTGTCAAGTGCACTTTAAAAATAAATATATTAGAACCAAGACATCCGCGTGACTTTAGTTTAGCTTATAACACCCACGAAATACACGCGTGCAAACTTTTCGCGCCAGGAGACGTAGCTTCTCTCCCCGTATGCGACAGCGACTGCTGAAATTTCCGCACAATCTTTTCGCGCTAACAGACGTAGGTTCTCCGCCACGTATGCAACAGTACTGGGGCAAAGTTCAGCTTTCTGTAACTTTTTATTTTATCTGGGTCTAGAAACAATCCTCCCATTGCTTACATGGGAGACTGATGTAGCTGTTATCTTATTCATCGTTCAGAACTGCCCTAGTCACTTTTTATACATTTGTGGGGAGATTTTTTGATAAATTTGTCGAGAGAATGCATATGAGGTCTTTTTAGGGAATAACCTTTTTCTTAAATATTTTTAGGATTCACTCGATTTCTCCTGTCAGAACTTTGCCTTAATGTACCACTTGTAACCCTGAAGATTTATGACACTCCTTTCCTTTTGTTACCGGAACAAAACACTTCCTCTGACTCAAGGTCAGTTTCAAGCTTGTTTGACATACATACAATTTTTATTTTTTTACAATAAATAATTTTTAACATGTAGAAACATATAAGATATCGTTTATACATTACATAGAATGGACAAATGTTTTAATTAACCTTTAACATATGATTGATTATTAGGAGCAGACAGTAATGTGTCAAGTGTCAATAACCCATCTTCTTGAAAGGAATCACAGACAGCTTGGGTGGTCATCGAGGAAGAAAGTCATGGCTGGAGGGAGTGTATTTCCTTCTCGTAAATAAGGAATTACGTGTGATCGCGTCCTATACGTTCCACATAAGTAGCTCTATCGGATTAGTGTACATTGTTCGGCAGCTTCGCAATTTACGTGAATGTTTTAAAACGAAGCAGTTGGTAAACAAATCTTAAACTTGGATTCCGGTGTCACATACATTCACACAGACCCTGGATGAGACTCTTGCTCAAGACTGAGGCTAGACCATACACAGCTTCAAATTTGTGTACCGTTGTGGACGTGGTGACATGAATTTATTGAACCCGTTTGAAAAAACAGACACAACATGTATCTGCAGGCTACAGACAACTAAAGACAGCGAAAAATATATAAATTACATCATTTTTATTTTGATTAACTATGTAATTTTTAAAGTGTGCTCAGTACTTTAGAGCGATCAGGGGTACTTTGAACACACTCTGGAGACAAGTTTATATATTATTGTATATACAGTGCCTTATCTTTCACTGGTGGCCGGCCAATATTTGGCATTCTGCTGCCAATTTGAATATTTAAATGCTAGCTCTTAAGCTTATCTTGCAAATTATAATTACAATAATCACATACCTTTGTCACCGAAGCTGTTGGCAATTATGTCCTCGTGCTGTTACACATGTCCCACACTTACGAAGAAAACTTCTGTTGATCAGCATTAATTTATCTTCCGAAATTGCAGTAATTTCTCTTCTGAAATGGTCTCTCAGCTCTTCCAACGTATGTGGGTTGTTCCGTTACACCTGATATTTTAAGTTCCCCCATAAATAAGAATCGCATACTATAACGTCTGGGTTTCGCATTGGCCAAAGTTTTTTACTGATTACCCTATATTTAAAAATAGCCTAATTAATCCCAACAATAGATGAGCTGTATGTGTTGTAGCAGTCTTGTTAATAAGCCTGTGTGCATTTATTGTCACACAAATGTGCCAGAAATGGTTTGATTACTGCATCGCTGTACCTCTGTCCATTAAATGTTTGCTAAAAGAATATAGCCCCTATAATGTGGTATGCATTCACAGTAGTGCAATGGCATTTCGTGCGTAATGTAGGTTTTTCTGTATTCACTGCAATAATCCACTCAGAGATATTTTTGGATTACTTTGTAACTTTTGTCCTATCTCATCGAGTGCTTCTTTTTTAGGTTTCTTATCAAGAATGGAACCAGTTTCTCTGAATGTCCTTACAATTTTACGAACTGTGTCTCTGTGAGGCACAGGAAATCTATCTGGAAATATATATATTGTGACTTGTGGGTTCGTATAACTAAACGTCCAATTTACAGAAATTAAAATTGTTCTCTATTTCCGTAGAAATACACCGTTCAATTCTCACGTAACAATATTACGTCACAGACACGACACAATCTACCAAGGTCGCTGATCAAAACAAACAGCGTTCTGATTACACCCGTTTACAATATCAGCTCAGCTGTTTACTGCTTACGACTGTTCGCGTCTGCCTCTTGACAAGTCGTCGCCTTCTTAAATATCTCTTTGATAAATTCTAGATATTTCCGGAACAATAAAGAAACCGAATAATCTATCACATTCCAGAAGCGTAACATTATCTATGCCGCCAAGTCCTTTATCTGAGCTATCCTTATTTGCCAGCCCTTTGATGTACACTAGCCGCGCTATGGTAGATAACGGCTTCGCAACATCTATAAATTTGCTATGTAACTAAAACACACTCTAAATTTTGGTAGTGTGTCTGCCTAACGTTCAAGAAATCCCCAGTTAGAATCTCGTCAGGGCGAATTTTCTGGATGAGGTTCTTTACGGAATGTCCCCTCATCCTGTAAGATTAACTCTTAGCTTTACGCCCATTTCATTTATCGTACGATCTGACAAAGTTGGAGGACGTAAATTTGAAAAAAAAATAGATAAATAAAATATTTTATTGTTCTTTGTAGTAGACCATTATATTGGATGTCCCGTTATCGTTAGCTGTAGAGCAAATATGGAGAACCATTCAGGGACAGAGCATTAACCCTTTGCTGGGTATATTGACAACTATCAATGGAAGTTCCACCATTTCAAAGAAAATCGATACACGACATCCATGGTGTTCTAACATCACACGGTTTGGATTTTTTTTTTGTCACTTTGCTCCGTCTTTTAACTGCAGTGGTGATATCGGTGGCCTTGTTCCTTTGGAACATATCGATGGTGTTAACTTGTACACGTTGGGTTGCTTCTACTTTGTATTTTAATCATTAGATCACGCTCAGATTCACTCTCATTCATACTTGCTGACTCCGGAGAAGATGCGGAATGATCTTGGACGGAGAAAAATCTCCACCCCCAGCCGGGAATTAAACCCGGGACTCCTTTTACAGCATGCAGGTGCTCTACCAACTGAGCTACCGTGCCAGCCACGGTTTGGAATTGTCTGCACGTTGAAAGCAACTAAAGAACTGCTGGTGCAAATGGGTCAACTGATATATCCTAATTTATTACCCGATTGAAACTAAATTCTATACAGTTATGAATGACTTTACCTGTTAAATTAATTAATTTGCGTTCATCAATATTGAAAATAAGACTAAATGGTATAAATTTATTATTTGATACGTGTAATTTTTTTCTGGTACACCATCCATATTTTTCGCAGCAGAGAGCAAACAAATTTTAAAATGCAAAGTACCATTCAAAAGTGCATAATACTTTGTAGCAAACTACTATTTACCGTCATATTTTAGAGGTCATTATGCTTCATGAAGTGTTTATGAACTAGGCTCAAAGCTGTCTCAAGTGAAATGGCAAAAAGGATGATGGATATGTATTGAGGTACGCGAAGGAGTGTATGGAAAATGATGGACTCTCGCTGAAGATATTCATCTTGACCTCTTGGGGATACCGAAGAAGATGCACTAACGAAGATGGAGTACATAAAAGTTGTTATTAGAAATACGAGATGAGCGGAAATTCTGAACCTGTGTTTAAGGCGCATGCTTCGAATGGTTGTCATATCTATTTGTATTGTATTGTTGAATTTACTTACCAGCGCCGATGCTAAGTTAAAAGCTAAGACGTCAAGCCAAATGTCTCTGTATTTATAAGTAATGCTCATTAATGTAAACTAAGTAAAATTAAGATAATATAGCCATTTTTGTCATTTTACGGTCCTCCGTTGCTTTTAGAACTAGCATATATGTGTGTACTCATAGGAAGTTGCAATTGAAGTTCTCAAGTCGTTTGGAAAGCTTTGTCAAACGTTACCGGATTTAATTTGAAACCCAGTTGCTAGTATGGTGAGGTTCATATAGTTTAACAATTCAGGCCAACAGCCACTAGATGATCAGTATAGTTAAAGGTACGTTGATGGTTTATTATGTATTTTAGGAATGTCTAATATAGTCTTAGCTGAAAAGGAATTAGTAGCAACTTGTTTTGAGTGAAGCTTAAAAATTAAACCTGTTTTAATAAATTGCGAAATTACTTATACCAATAGATTTTACTATTGCCAATACACGTAAAAATAATAATTGAAGTGTAGTGTATGTATGTCTTTTTTTTTTAATTTTAAGCTAAGTTTACAATAATTCCAAAAAGTGACAATCATCTTTACTGCTGAACAGGTGTCAACTTATATTTGCTCTTAAGCTTTGCCACATACAAAACTTAAGTCAGGGGAAGACAGTTAGTGGCAGTGTGATGTCATCTCCGCCAGCTCTCATCGCAAAATATGCTCCCGAACGAAAGGCAGGTTAGCGTGTGACGTCAGCACGCTGATTACTGCTGTCGAAGGGGAAGGAATTGCTTGACATATATATATAAATAATATGTACAATTTACATCTTGGGTGTTGTAATATTAATGCTGACTGCTTTAATTACACAATTGGTCACAGTGTAAACAATTACATTTTAGCTCTTTGCTATGAGAAAATATATAAAACTTCAACTCGTAGTTTATCTGAAGGTCAGGCATGTTATAAAGTAACTGAAATAAAACAAAGTAATTTTCTCTCCAAAATTACTAGATGGGGGCCCATTCAGTACAAAATCAGGTGGACAGTTTCCGACAGTTTCTGTTTCCTTTTTCTTTAACTAGTTTATCAATTTCAGGACGTAATGTCTGGGAAATCTGTAATCGAAGACCTTATGTTAGATTGTGATCCGACAAGGTACTTCGGGGTTTGGACTTAGCTAATTTCATAACAGAAAAAAAAAATTTCACACACATATGTCGAACCAAACATACACAATGCCCGTGCGGCAAGTGAATACAACCTCGGAAATCTGGTTTGGGAGACATTCTTGTAAAATTGATCCAAGTCTTCCTTGTGTGTGTATTTGCCCTTCAATAAATTGTCACATTGTAAATTTACGATTCCATTAGCTACGTGGCAGCTACATTGTTGTCATCGAGTGCGCTAGATTCTGTACTCACTGCCCCATTTATATAGGCAACTTGCTACTACACGGCTCTTGTCTGACATCACACGCACTACAGGCCACGCTCATGGCTGAAATACGTCACACTCTCGAAGCTGTCTTCATCTGACTTGCGTTGTGGAGCTTCCAGATACTCAAACTGAGGTGCTCATGGGTTCCCTCTGGAAGAAGCTGGGAAAGTTCGACTCGTCAGTGGCAGTTCTAAAGGCCACTTTCTGGCGAAGCCGAACAAAAGTTAGGACAGGCAACCTGCTGCACCATCTGCCTAACTTTGACCGATACACAGTCCCGGTGTCGTTCTATAACATTAAATGGGAGGAAATGGGCGAAAGTACAGCTCTGGGCGAAGACAGCATTCCAACTTTCTCCTTGGGATCAGGGAAAACCCATGGAAAAAGCCATGGTCAAAATAGATGACCACTGGGGATAAAACCCGGGACATTCCGAATACGAGCTTCATTCGGTTTTGGCTATCTGTCACTTCTGCAGTGAATATTCTGCAGAATACGCAATTGGGACACTACTGAGAAATGTAGTACACGCACAATATTGTAAATGTATATTGCACTTATAATTTCGCATATTAGCTGCTCAGTTCTATAGAATACATCGTTAATAAACACACACTTCCAATTATGTATTAAACAGATGAATGTGTGGATATATGTGGGTGAATAAATCGAAGTAAAGCATACTCCAGAGATGCTTTGTAGAAGCGTCGGTGTGTAGGAGGCATTTGAATCAGATTACATTTCCATTCAACAGCAAACACCACTCTCCCAGTCATGCTTTTTGTAAGACCCTTTAATGCTGCCTACGCAGCACCTGCACTTATCTCCTGAATTTTGTTTAAACATCATCAATGTCTATTTCAAGGCTTGAGGCACATAATAAATTCCCTCAGGATAATAGAAACCCGTGTGTTTACCTGTTATACTTTTTTCACCACCAGGGGATGGAAGGAGATCCTTACTTCATCCTAACCTATTCAAGTGTTTGCCACTATTCCATCCTTGTTTCCTGTCTGCTATAGTGATGAAGGAGGAATACGATGTGGCATTACCTAACCTCCCATATGTCCAAATATTTGCATATAGCAAATAGCGTTCAGGTCAAGTTATGACGTAATGGAACGAAGTAACGTAGCTAAGCTATACGTTGCAGATAATACAGTAACATTATTGTGTGAACCTTTTTATCTACAAATATACAATTCAAGAGCTTTACATGTGAATTCCAAGTCTAGCAAGTTTCCGTTTATTAGACATTTTACTTTATTTGCCACGAATATGTCAGGTAGGAGATGATACATTTTACCCAAATGTCCCACATTGACACAATCTTATCCAAAAGAAATATTTTAGAACAGTATTCCTGTGTATTGGTTTTTGTGTATATCAATTTAACTTAAGTTATAAAACTCACATAGGAATGAAACTTGGAATTAAATTTGAGCAACTGAAGATTCCTCCCTAAGCTTTCATTTAAATTGTATATTTTCCGAAACATTTAATATTTTTGAAAAATGTAACGTGTACGATTAAATCACTATATTTTAAAGTTTTTTACTTAGAATTTTTTTATCCACTTATACCACGTTTTTAACTGGAGTGGTCATATCGGCGGCCCTTCTCCTTTGGAACATATCGATGGTGTTAACTCTTAACCGTTGGCATATACCATTAAAGGGGGAACCATTTTCGTTGTAGAAAAATCCCCACCCCATTGCCGGGAATCGAAACCAGGACCCCTAGCAGGCAGGCAGGTTCTCCACCAAATGAGCTATGGGGCCAGCCAACTTAGATTTTTTGTTTTTTGTAATTTACGTCCTCCAAAGTCATATCATTAAAAGGAGAATTATCTTAGTTGCAGAAAAATCCCCACCCCATTGCCGGGAATCGAAACCAGGACCCTAGCACGGTAGGAAGGTTCTCCACCAAATAAGCTATGGGACCAGCTAACTTATATATAGCATGAGTATCATTTCACCCATTCCATTCATCGTCCCATATTACTTGACGTTGGAGGACGTAAATTACGTAAATTACAAATATATATATATATATAATTTACGTCCTCCAACGTCAAGTAATATGGGACGATGAATGGAATGGGTGAAATGATGCTCAAATGACTCCGGAGTCCATGGAGCTTAGAGTTACCCGACATCGCCTGTCAGGATAAGGGAAACACCCGGAAAAACCTTATCCAGATAACTCACCCTAACCGAGATTCGAACTCGGGACCACTTGAACGTGAGGAAGACACTCTACCAACTACGCTTCCAAGGCGGGCAACTTAGAATTGTATACCTTCAATTTTGTGGATATTAACTCTGAAGTCCTTTTCATCCTGAAAGACCTTTGCATAGCTGCTAAATGTGAGCGATTAAAAACTTTTTATTGCACAAACATTTACATATAAATCAGAGTTCTGGTCAAGTGCACCTTTTATGCAGTTAACCATACCTTTTGTGTGGATTAAAATCTGCAAACATATAGTTTTCTCAAATGGGAAGTGGTTACTTAATTGTTCTTCTGCTTATATACAGAGGACATGATTTCAAAGCCATAACATAGTGACTTGATCTTAAACTACTTCACATCGCCCATGTCCACTGTATTACTCTATAGGAACCGTAACGTATTATTTTTTCATTATGCACCTTGTACAGTATTTATGAGAATGCTTTAAATATTTTCATGTGAAGCTGTTGCGGGCTAACTTATTTATAACAGAAGAATTATTTAAATAAGCAGAGAAGTGAAAATATAACCAACACTATTCTCCAAAGATAGAGCAAAGTGTACCGAACTCTAAAAGGATCACTGAGGTACATCAGAAGTTGCAAGATATTTTTATTTTGAAACTCTAAATCAACACATTCTGAGCATAATTTGATAGTATAATACTTGCATTTAAAACTGCAGACATTTTCAGTCGTTTATGAATACCTGGAGTCATACTAAGAATTTCAAATATATGAAGAAAGGTTTAAGAAACTTTTAATTATATATACTTCAAAGGGAATAAAATAGTTAAACAATTTTTCTGTTTTTCTCTTATGCATTTATTGAAACTAAGATATAAATGTAAGAGATTCCCGACGTACTTTTAACTTTCAAGGTGATAGCAAAGTTCTTTTACGCTTCGAAGATCCAGGACACAGTGTCACTGTCTTTACATTCCTCCCAGAAGAAGCCATGTTAAGGATTCTCAAAACGGAAAAAGAATCCTTTAACCTCAGTCACGTTTGTAGCCGGGACCTCGGAGGATACCCTGGAGGACAGCATATTATCGCTACAGCACGCCCGTAGGAATGATGCATTATATGTGGAAAACAAGATTATGAATAAGCAACTGGAGAAAAAAGAATTGGGTACAAAAATGTGATAAAATATCAGGAGAGGTGGTAGCGATTAAAATTGAGAATTGGATAGGAAAGAGAGAAGTAAAAGAAATTGGAAATTATCGGGAAATTGAAGCAAACATGGAAGGAAAAACAGAAATGGGGAGGAAGGAAGAGAAAGGTGAGAAAACGCACAGGATGTGGAAAAATAAGGAGAACAAATGCGCTCTAAGCTTTATAGCTCTCAGCGAACCGTGGGGACTCAGGGTACTTAAAATAACATTCTGAGGTCTAATTTAATTAATAAAAAAATAACATCGTTAAAATAATATAAACTATGAACCCACCACCATTTCCCTCATCACTATTACCTTCATTATCATTTCTAGGGTATCTCTAAACAGAGTATTCCTATCGCTCGGATACAAAAGCAGTCTGGGTTATGGAGGAATGCACGATGGGAGTAGTTGGAGTCAGCACGCCGACTCCCAGATCGTAAGGTGATTACTTGAGCTTTTAGGAACGCTATGTTTACATCAGAAGGAGTTCTCAATGGCAAAGCAGGTTCTGTGCACCCTCGACTGATCTGCCTGTGGGAGGTAGCAGGGATCAAACCGAGTCCCACATACTAGAGGCAAATGCACTCCCAATGGGTCATATTATCACTTTTGTGACAAGTGACCGTTTAATTCAAATAATATATTGGGTCATCATTTCACTAGTTGTGTCATGGCACGTGACCTTTACCTCTCGATAGTGAAGCTTGTACAAGGAAGTACAAGCCAGCTGTGAACAAGGACGGACCTTTTTCCGCTTTTCAGGCAAGTCACGGCCATGTGGCCACTTGTGTATTTCCTATTATTGTAGTAAACCTTTCATGTCTAAATTGTAGTTTCTGTGTTTTGTAATGTAATAGAACCTTTATATAGAAAATCCCAACCTCTCTAAAAGCATGTAAAACCTACCCTAAGAGCTATCCCCCACCCTCCGTGTAAGGTCTGGCCATGTAATATTATCTTCCATTACCATCTATGGTCAGATCCTCCAATTTTTATCATTAATAGTAGTAGTAGTGGTAGTAGTAGAGGTAATGGTGGTAGTAGTAGTGGTAGCAGTAATCTACATAACCACAACCTTTGTAAGTATGTATTATGAATACCAAGTAACTGAAATATATTTTCTTTTGGAATTAAATAGCGATATGTTATAGTCGGTACGTAAAGTCATTCGGTCGTAATACATCGAGATACATTTCAACGACTAAGTTACATACGATCTGTTGGATGTTACATGGAGTGTATGTGGGAGGCATGAGAGTAATCCGAGTATTTCCACATCGCTCTTACTCAGTGGAGCATGCATGTCAACAGACTAGTGTGGGATGTCATATCAAACTGGAGCTATGATGCTTGATGCAGTAATTTGTTTCATAAATATCGACACTGAAGGCCATATTTTCACGCTGCATTACCCTGGCGGTTGACGGCGCCTAAGGGTCTAATCCGCGCTTTGCCGCCGATGGAATACCTATCTGATCTAAATGTCGATTGCGGGAAGCGCAGCTTTCACTTTACCAAGCTCGGCACCTCTCTCCATGAAGCTAATGTGTTCCGAAGCTATTCCGATAATTGATTAGGTCTGACTTCACTCCAGTCAGAAACGGGAGCTGCTTGTAGCTGTTCACAGGCAAGTAAATAGTTTATTAAAGTTAAGGTAACATTTTAATATCAAGTATTCTTACCTGCTTTACAGTTCAGAAGAATTACACTAAACTGAAGCGTTGCTTCATTATTTCATCGTGTTTTCAATCTGCGCTAATACATATGAAATAATTCAATTACTCATTCTGATTTATTTTATGAGTATTCCATATATTGTTCATAAATGTATTATTGTTAGCGAATATATATTAACCTATGCTTCCAAATGCTTCCAAATATATATTAAACATTAAAACATCAAGCACAGGAAATTTACACTGAAAATCAGAATAGTATATCCCCTGTTTATGCTAGAGATAACTTTTAATATATATTTTGAGGTCTTTAGAGGAAAACCAAAGCTAAAGGTTCATTTTTGTTTATTTTAAGAAACGTACTACAAATAAATTTTGTGACTTCGCCTATCTTAAATCCTGGTTAATAATTTCGATTTTCTAAACCCCATTTTCCGTAATGCTGTCGCCATTTCATTGTTTCTTTCAATAATCGTAAAAGAATGTGGCATATCAATGATAGCATATAGCAATCCGCCTTACAAGTATTTCTTTATTTATACCAAGCTTCCTGCAACAAAAAGTACAGATATGGTTAACTATTCACTTTTTTAATTAGTAATTCCCTCTTTTGTTAATTTATCTAAAAACTCTCCAGCTTCCATATTTAGTCTTTACTAATAATTTTAATTAAAGCAATATTCAGTCCATTTTGAGAAACGTTTCATTTATACATTCTTTTCACCACTACTTAGCCCCTTCACACAACTTTTGATTAAGATGAAAGATAAAGTTCCTGAAAGGTCCATAAAAGAAGTACTATTTATTGTACTTAATATAATTTTCTAATTAATATGTATTGGTCGAATAAACGCTGCCAAAATAAAGTAATAATAAATAAGACGCAAATAAATTTTAATCAGTTTCAACCTGCCAACAGGACATTTTGAATATAACATGATAATTAATTCATTTTAAAGATACACTTAATTATACTTTAAGACTTTAAATGTAGCATAAATAACAGTCTGAATAGAAAAAACAGAGGTATCTCCTTTCAAGGGCTTTTTTCACGAGTTTCTTTAGCCTAATTAAATAATAAAATGTAACAATACATTATTCCAAAAATCAATTTTCATGTAATACATTTCAAAAATTCCTCATACTTTAATCATAGTTGTATACAAAGTGCATACGGATGAAACATACAATTTAAATAAAGAAATAATTAATTTGCCCATGAACACGGTTTTGTTTTAAGTTAATTCTGTTTGCAAAGCTGCCGAATTTTATTATGTAAAGGTATATTATATATAAAGAGAGACACTGTTGTGTCCAAAATAATGAGAAACTCTTTCTAATGAACATACTATTAACATTTATCACGCACCACAGGTTAAAATTGTTGCCATCTGATTATAAAAGCTAGTGAATTATACAAGGTGAGTCACCTGCCCCTATTTATCTTTGAATGTATGTAACGTGCTAAGCGACATATGTGACTTATGCCTTTCTTGAATGCCTTCTAATGGACGATTTGCACAACAATTTTTGGACGAGGGGTAGACAGCTCAGTGCATAAGTGTTGTATGGGACAGAAAGAATCACAATATATGTCGATTCCAAAAACATCATACCCAGACATATAGAGCTGCAGTACCAATTTTAAACGAGTTTACAAACCTTTATTCCTTAGGGTACATTCACACACACCTTTAAACACCCCACTGAAGGAAAAACCTATCAGATGGGTCAGTTGACAGTAACATTAGAATACAAAATGAAAGATCTACACAGTGGGTCCAATTGGATTTAAATCTTCAGCCAAAATATTTTTTCACTGTACAGCCATGTCAAAAAGTGCCAAGTATTTCGTCGACTATTTTCGCTTTTGTCACAAATTACGACAGTTTTCAGCTCATACTGTAATTGTAATGGCGGATGCAGTTCCTTCATTTGCGTTAAAACTATCAAAATGAGCTCAAAACATCGTATGAAGCTGTAAAAACCGTGTAAAATTCCGAAGTGAGTCAGATTTGCAGTTACTTATTCCTTTAGCACCCTGTGCTTGCAAGGTACCGTTGGCTGAATGCATTTATACAGGTTATTTCACCACTTTTCCACTTCAAGTTGGGTTCAAGTCCTTCGTGTTCAGCTCAAACAGGTTGTTACCCATTGTTTTAATTCTTCATAATATGATACAACATTTTTATAACATTATAGATGTTTTTAAAATACATTAATTGCCAAGTTCTTCACCGGAAGATAGTTACAAATTTATAGTCCGTAGTAGATATGATATTATGGTCGGTATTCAGCTTGATCCATTGAACCAGGTTTGAATCATTTCACAAATCAAAGTGAAACATAAAACTTGAGCGTAAAACAAAAACTATTACATTAATGTCACCAATAGAATCCTGAAAAGAGGGAAGCCAACATGGTTAACAGCATCAGATACGGTAAAGATAATAAGGCTCACAAAGTCAAACATGATCCCCAAATGAAGAAGCATAGCTTATAGTTACCCCTTAAAGTGCAAGTGCCTCTCCTAACTGCCGGTCGAGAGAAATCGCGCAGCCTATATTTGAGCTTAACCTCAGTAGGTCCCTAATTATCGGATTGTAATTCTTGTGTCTTTGGCTCACAACAGAACCAACAGTAACAATAAATAAATTGATAATTAAAATATACAGTAGAGGATAAGAGAAGGAAAAGAATAACAAAACTAAGTGACGTTTCGAACCTAGCCTTTGCATCACCATACTTTACCAGCTAACCTTCTCGACCATTTACCACGTATTGCATCTTGCTATTTCGGAAGGCATTCGTTGATGCCTTTCTGCTAGTAGTTATATATGCGTAAAAAAGATGTTCATGTAAGCGTTTCGCAGCTTAATGGTCCTCATTCAGTGCCTAAGTACCTATTAATGCATTGTGCATATAGTACCGAATAGAAGGGCAGAGATGCAACAACAGCTTTTGTGCTAAAAGGATCAATGTTTTCTAATTAGACTATAAACTGCGGGCTGTGTAGACAAGAATAAATAGGGGCAGCTGATTCACCTGACATTGGGTATAAGATAGTTTTGTATCCAAAATACTGAGCAATTCTTTGTAGTAAACATATTATTAATGTGTTTCACATACCACAGGTTAAAATTTCCAATATCTGATCATAAAGCTTGAATGGGTACTGCAGTTTAAATATTCGTCTTTCAGATATCGAAGGGCTTAAGCTTGGATACCCCAATGAATTAATGTTGTTGAAATTTAATTGTTCTTCTCACTATCCATGTAGAAACAAGTGTTGGAAATGTGGACTGTTACTGAAAAATTCATTGCGACTGTCGGGATTTGAACAATGGATTTCTCTGTCTCCTTCCGGTTGCTCTAACCACTGAGCTATCATAGAAACATGCCAGCACGCCTCTGAATTCTCCAACTCGCTCGTATTATTCCCAGTAGACCACTAGAGGATCCCATATACACATGAGACAACTCCTTTATGGCTACTTATTAGTCTGTAAGTACTTTAAGTACTTCAGGTTCCCGCTTCATAGTTTCGACCACTATTAGGTCAATTAGGTCAATCCGAGTAACTTGGGAATTCAATGTCGTCTGACAGACAATAGTAGATAAATAAGATAGCTCTGTTCCGGCGTGGTTGAAACACATTACATAATTTCCAACTACTAGACTAGTGGAAACAGATTTGGTTTCCAACTGGGACAACTGCATCAAGTGCTCGCCAGAATTTGCTCTAATTGAAACATTTCTTTGTATACCACTGTGAGGATTGTCTCTCGAAAGGTTTACAGCGGCAGAAACTTAAAAGCTTAAAACAAAACTTCCTTTGAGCAGGCAATGTTCCACTTTTCCATTTATATGTAACATGTTTCATAAATTATTCTGATTTTTATTATTACAAGTGCTGATAACAAATCCCTTGTTTTTGCTAACAAAACTCAAAAATTACGCTTAAGAGTATTACGTTGTAGGATACACAGGATGTATCAGAAGTTCTCTTCCAAACTTCGGGAATGCGTTCCTTATATCACGAGAAAGAAAATAGTTCATATAAAAGTATGTCCCATAATCCTTCCTTTTCTCGTTAGGAGCTGTTGAGCACAGGGGTAACACATGACATAGCACACAAAATTTATAATAAATGTTGGAATTTCCTCCTCTTGCTTCTAGGTATGCCTACACTCATCGGATCATGAACTGTCGCACGCTTTCAAATATTCTAGGATGGTGAAGAATGGTTTCACAGGCTTGCAATTCATGTCGATAAAGAATTCCTTCATCCGAGATGGCTGCTCTGTAAACCAATAGTTCAAGATACCAAAAAGATAAACTTTCAAACCATCTTAGTTAATTGATGAAAATTAATCGTTTCTTCACACTAGCCATATATAGGCTAAGGTTTTTGATGGATAGAGTCAACATGAAAAATTCAATGCCATGGCCGGGATATGAACCACGGATCGCCTGGTTTCCGTCCAGTCGCTCTAACCCATTGAGCTACAATGATCAACGTGCCGTCCTGACGTTAAATTCCCCATTTGACTCATATATTTCCCCGGTAGACCACTAGGGCCTCTCGCATCAAAAGCCTTAGCCTATATACGGCTAGTGTGAAGAAATGATTTAGTTCCATCAATTTACTAGAATAATAAGAGATAAATGATGAAGCCTGGGACTCAAGTATTTACGATAGTAAGTCGCCACAAACGGTGTATATCGGATGCGGGAGCCCCTAGTGGTCTACCGGGGAAATATATGAGTCAAATGGAGAATTTAGTGTCAGGACGGCACGTAGACCATGGGAGCTCAATGGGTTAGAGCGACTGGACGGAAACCAGGAGATCTGTGATTCAAATCCCGTCCATGGCATTGAATTTTTCAGGTTAGCTCTGTCCATTCAAACCATCGTTAAAAATTCTCACATGTTGGGTAATCGGCAGGCCTAAAGCTTCACACACCTTGAATATAACGTGGAAACAGGAGCTCCTTTTAAATTACTCTCCAAGCTGTACTGTGAGATGTACTATTTGCCACAGCCAAATTTTCTTGCTCTGATACCTGGATCGTCTTCAAAACTGCAAAATGTGATCTTCCCATTCCGACGTACGAACAACTCTTGGTCTTTCTCGATTTTTAGTCCGTGCAGCAACGGTTCCTTTCTCAGGAAAGTGAAGATAAACAGCGATAAAAGTCGGATGACTCTGTTGTCTTGGGTCTGGGAAGTTCATCTGCGAAAGCCGTACAGTCTCGTGTCTAGCATTCGTAAGACCACACTTGAAAATCATCTCTGCCTGTTAAAGAAATGAGTATCCAACCATGTTTGACCGAAACACATAAAGTTATATCACTGTATGTCACAATTGAAACGTTGAAGACAGGTGACAAACTTAAATAAATTTCCATGACAACACTTTGCTGTCTACCGTGGTGCAATGGGTTGAAGCCTATGATTGCATAAAGAAATGAAGTTTTAATGTTGGTTTCGGAAGGCTGTTGACGGACACTTTTATTAAGATATGAATATCGAAAAAACAAAGATGGCACATATGTACCTATGAACTCTTTTCCTTGTTGTGGTGTAAGGAACCCATATCCGAAGTTCGTATAAGTATATCCGATACACCGTATAACGGAACAGGACACATTCGGCCCTGTGATCTACGGCGAAACATTTGTGGGAAAAGCCTCAGGAAACCTAGAGTCAGTTCTGAAAGACGAGGAAAAAGAAGAAAGAGGAAACAGCTTTTCTATACTTTATGCTACAAAATAAATGTCGAGTAGCTTGTTATTATATATCTTCATGCTCTTCTTTGCCTTCTAGTTACAGCTGAAATTACTGAACAGCGTATGATACCTAAAAGTACATACCACTGCTATCTAATATAAATAATAACTTTAACCATATTTAATGGCATAAAAATGGTCCAGATTTAGATATATATATAGCAGAAATATATACCAGAGCTCATACTTTACTTTAAATTCTTTGCAATGAAAGCACACTTTACTTCTCATCGTTTTTGGCCAAGGCGGCCACCTCAATACAGAATACCTTCGGCACTAAGGTTGTGAAATAAATTTACTATGGGCCTGGTTATCGATGAACCGAGAGTTTCTCTATGGTAATGGCTACTTAGATATGAAACAGGTCCAAATTTCAATAAGAATATATTTTTGAAACAGTTTTACTTGAGTTAATAATACTTAATTTGGAGATAATCTGTGCACACGTCTAATACATTTATTTGAATTTGTGAATTATTCAGACATTTTTCTGTAAATGTGCACTCCAATTCATATTTCAGCTTCAAATTTCCCAAACAGAGCTACACCTAATACATGATGGTTAACTAATGTTTTATGGATAGAAATTTTATTTCAGCACAGAGTAAGATATTTTTCTAAAATATTTAAAAATCATGGAATTATTCTCTTTCCCGAACATCAATAGTCATATATACTTTAGAAATTCCATGTATCGCAATACGTCAGTCATTTGTTTTAGCAAGACAATGCTTGTGGCATATTCTTAATCACCTACCTTGCGGTTCTGTCATTAGCAAAGCACATGCACGTGACGTTACTGTCACTCGCTCCGGAGGTAAAGGCGTTTGTCAGGTTCACAATTAACGCTTCAAGGCGTAAGCCCGTCTTATGGTAGTTGTATATACAATAACTTGGATTGACGGCGGCATCGCGACGTGTTCATTATGAGCATCACATTCTACGACTTCATTTGTCTCTACTGGAGATATAACCAACATGTCGTATTTGCAGCTTGCTTTTTATGGCTGCAATCTCTGTAGCTATAAAGCTGTATTTAACTGCGTGAATTTACAGACGTTTAAATTTCTGCTCTTTTGTTTATTTCACACTTCTTTGTTTTAATCTCTGTGTTAGTTATATAGGTACAATTTTTGTGAAGACAGTAGATCGGGGGTTATGGCTCTTTAAGAACAACCCGGTTTTTCTCAAGGTTGGGAGTAAAATTCACTTCATTGGCTGGTCGAGGATAAATGATATTCCAGAAATGAGGTTGTTATCTCAAGAGAAGTGTGGACAGCAGATAAATAACGAGATTTCCTTCTGCCTTCTTTTACCCGTTTACGTGAAAATGCGCACTTCAGACAAAGCAATTTAAACTCTCCGAATTGCCATCACAAGGGACTTATGCGGTCCTGCTATCAAATTACACCTTCTTTTGGAATTTCTTTTCTAATACCGTCCTCTTATGTGTACCTAACATTTTAACCTAGATTTTTATGACGCTGGCGACCTATTTCAACGGGTACGTACGTTCACCCCTCTAAAACTGGATTGTTATCCAAAGGAGCTTTCCAGTTTATGCCCATTTTCCATTTTCTTCATGCTCTCACTCCAGCCATACACTTTTTTAACTATGCCATTGGTATCTTAAAAAAATTCTATTAAAATTGCTTAGAAATAAGATTTTTATAATAACTTTTCTTTTCACCTGCCAGATTATCTGCCCTTGACTCATATGATCTTCTTCCCTGCATATTTTTTCTGACATGGTTGACTTCTCTTGTAAATTTATATACTTTGTGTGCAGCAGAGTTAATGATTATTTCGCTATTTTACTACATTATTTGCAGTAATTTTTTCATTTTGATACTTGTCGCTGTAGTCTGTAATACGTGATTCTATATATTAATAATTTTTATTTATTTTAGATATGTTTTCTTTGTAAATATCTATGTACCCCTTCTTTGTATTTCTCTTATTGTTACTCTTTTTGATAGCTTATTTATTTTACACTTAGAATTTACAATATTCCTCTTCATTGCCCCGCTCTTTATTACTTTCCGTGCAGAAACATCCATCTGAATAGGAACAACACCTTCTTCTTCTTCTTCTTCTTCTTCTTCTTCTTCTTCTTCTTCTTCTTCTTCTTCTTCTTCTTCTTCTTCTTCTTCTTCTTCTT
>CM060957.1:111318563-111511812 GCA_030765055.1 Mantis religiosa | reverse complement strand
GCAATAGCCATTGTTTTTCAGGATCCCACAAATTCAGAATGTTCCAGTCCTATACTCTTGTTAACGGTTTACAGTATCTTCCCTTTCATGGAGGTTTCTCAACTTTATTTCTTGTCCTCATGCCTCTATTTGCCATTCCAAGAGCAAACTTTCCTTCTAAAAATGGTAGTTTTCTCTGGATCGTAAACTTTTCATGTTGGAGGCTGCGTCTATATCCAAGTTACGTACCACTTTCTTCCTGCCTTACCATCAATCAGTAAAATATACAATAGATTCAACGTGAGTAATTGAATTTCTTCTAGATCAGCAAATCCTGTTTTGGAATACGCCATCATATTCAATGACTGAAGCTTTAATTTTATTTGTATATCTGCATATAGAAACACCTTCTACATGGGTAGACATTTTAATGCATACTTTTGAGTAATTACTGGCTGAGCAGTACTATACAGTAGGCTATAGTAACAGTCTAGTCTTTTAAGTGCTTTTGGTCATGAAATGGCTTTGAAATTTCTTTCTCTTTGCAAAGTCAAGCGATAGTAAAATAAATAAAATCAAGTTTCAATCGTATCCAATAAATAATACTTTCATTTTGTGTGTTCGTAAAAGTAAAAGCCCAGTTTGCACAAATTTAAAATGCCCTTCATTACAAGTAAAACACACTTATACAACCCTGGCAGCAGGAGAATTACGTAGCATACACAAACGTAAGCTTCAAGGTCATCTGCCACATTTCCATACAGCTATATCCTCAATCAACAACTACACACCTTGCCGCTTATTTATAACCAATCCATTATTTCTCGGAAGCTACTGAAGCTTCACGCCTTTCAGGATGACAAAGAAAGAAAAGAGTTAACCAGACATCACTCTGTCTCTTTCTCTCCCCGTTTCTCTCTCTGTCCATCGCTCTCTCTCTCTCTTCTCTCTCTCTCTCTCGGTGTTCGCCTACGCGCAGCCGGCAGCAGCAAAACAATGCCTGGCAACAATACAAACTCTTCGACTGGTTTTTAAATATTGACGATGCAGGTCACGTCTATCAGTTCAGTTGTTATAAACGATGACTTAAGCTACCTATTTTTTCAAAAAGCAGTAAGTATATGAAAATGCAAACCAAGAACAGGTAGCTTCAAAATGTTTACACAAAATTTCACATTAAATATGTTGTGCATCAATGGGATTTACAGGTGTTGGATAATATGATTTTGTCTCCTTCAGGGGATGTTCCCCCAAAAAGTAAACATATAAAGACTCCTTCTGGACCAAAAATCTCTTAAAATCTAAGACACTGTAATAAGAAACGTCGCAACAATTTTTCAATAAATAAAAATACTTGAAATCCTTCCATCAAAAGGATAACATAGAATGAGTTCATGTTCTTGAAATTATTCCCGATGCATCTTTGGGGGCATTCTAATGATTTATAGACCGTTTACTTCAAGCTAACTAGGCTAGCGTGGCCGCTTTGTATTAATTTTAAATAAAAAATGCGATAACTTTAAGTTTAAAACGTTTATCACATAGGTTCTATTCTTGCCATTGATTCTTAGCATATCAATTCGCTTTTATTCATAAATAACAAATAAAACTCAAAGAGTATATGAGCACTTGAATAAGGTTTACAATCATCCAAATAGTTGTAAAACTATCGTAAGAATCATGAGTGGTAGTAAAGTATATGTAGGTGCAGATATGTGAGTGTCGAATTCCTGAGTGTGATTCGACAGTTTATTTACTGTTGCTCAAATTTTACGAAAGACTATTCGTAATGCATTTGGTTGGCAAATGTCTTCAGGTACTTTATCTCTGATGTTTGGTGCGTTATTTGTTAAAACATTTGAATTATATATCCATTTTTTAACAAAGTCTTCTAAGAGCCTCGTAATAATTACTAATAGGCAACACATATAAACTGTACATTGACTAGCATTGACGTTGCCTCTATTGCTGCCGGAAGCAGCTAATAAACTGAAGAAAGTGTATCCAAAATTTTACATTATATGTTGTTCAAAAACAATGGAAAGTACAATGGATTCCACTTTCATATTTTAATTGCGTTAATTTTTGACCGACCTTGATAGATCGTGGTGATGGATCTTTTAAGAGGTCGCCTAGCTGCCTTTAGTTCTAAATAGCTCTTTATTTTGCCGGTGGCGATCACCGGCAAACTCGAAGCGTACAGAACCTGTGGGATATCAGTTATCTTACGAGGGCAACCAAGGCTTTAGGTTGTATGTTAGCAGGATAGTTGCCAATCAGTGAAACGGTAAAACCTTGCGTTTTTGTGTTCACATGTTCAATACATAACATTAATTTGAAGAATGATTTAATGTTTAAACGTACAGTAAGAGTAATGGCAAAAAAAATTGCGGCTAAAAGTGACTATGTTTGCGTGATCGAAACCTTTTTAATTGATCCCTGAGGTCCCTGAGTTCGCGTTATTTTGGTGAAAAATGTCACATAATTTCAACAGGAAAGCCAACTCCGAATCATTAATCTTAATAACTAAATCACACGATGCCACATAACACGATTACACTTTTAATTTGAATCATTCCTGCCACCAGTGCATCAGCAGAACGATCTTTTCCAGCGCTCCGCACAATACACAATTATCAAAGAAACACTGAAAACTCAAAATAAACTTTCATCTCTCTCCTTGTTATCAGTAGGAAAAGGTGCTCTTTAATAAATTTAAGAAAACAATGAAAGCAATATTTGGAGACTGCCATTTTTGTTTTCTTTGAGGAGAATCAATCGGTGATTTGAACTGTAGTACAAATAGAGGCCCTAAATTGCAGAGCTTTCAAATACATTTTAAATAAGGCATGTTTCTGTAATTTTTAATTATTTTTCTGCATTTTTATTGTTATGCAAACAACATCTATAATGTTAAACTGGAATTTCTCGGATTTCGCAACTGCCACTCTCCGTGTTAAGCCTCAATCAAACGGCAACACTTATGAATCACCCACGCCACACCCCTTGAGCTAAACCAGGTGAGTCAAGCGCGCCTTATTCGTTTGCAAGGTAGGCCACCCCTCAAACGGAATGTGATCCTTAGTCCAGTTTTGCACTTACTAAACCTCATTGCTTGATGCACTTAGAAAAAAATGCGCAAAACTCAGAGGAATAGCAGTTTAAAAGACAAAACGTACTGCTCGCTAAGATATACTCCAAAAACATACGACTCCTTTACGGAGAGCGAATTCCGGTTACCAGGTGATTTTACAAACCTTTTATCACAGTATACATGGCGAAGCAATTCAATAAAGGCCTCGAGAAAAGTGGACCTACCATATGAGTACACTAACAACGTCAGATAAAAAGAAAATATTGGATTCTTGTACTTAGAGCAAGGGATGGCTGCCAAAAATCAGGGAAAAAGTTAGAGACACGCCTCATCCAATCATGCACGCGTACAGGTAAAACGGACATGTTGACAGTTTAACTTTTTGCTTAAACTACGTCTCGTACAACTCAATTAACCTGCAATGTGATTTTGCCATTTAAGTAATAATATTAAAACAGCCAGCAAATGATTAGAAGTGTCTTAAAAGGCTAAATCAAGCACGAGAACTTGCGAGGTGGCAAGGCACACAAGTCGTACTAGTGAACCCAGAACGTCTGTTCAGACAAGTCTCGAAGTAACTCAATGAGATTATGATCTCTCCTATGCCCTGACCCCCAATGAACAGGCTCGAGTCTCAACATTGTAATTATTTTGTATGTTCATCAAGACTTTGAAACCGAATTCATAACTATTTAATTATAAAGTTCCTAAGGGTGTGCATTACCCAAGAGGGTCATCAGTTCGAACACTTGCTTCGTTAGAGGAGTCGTAATCCAGGAATAGAAAAATGATCATTCCACGCCACAAAACATAGCAATTTGAAACGACACTTTTAATAGTACAATAATTCTATGTCTACTAAATTGTGTTTAACTTCCATGTTAAACTCTGTTACTACAATTTCCATGTTTTCTGTGTTCAAATGTGCATAAGTGATTGTTATTTCAATTGTACCTCCCTATAGGTGTGTTTAAACAACTATCTACTTGTAGTTCGTCAACAAAGAAACACAAAAATGTCATAAAAGAGAAATAAAACAATTAAAAATAAAAATACTAAGATTTTTCGGAATGATAACTGTAAATTGTATTATACGGTATGAAAAATTAGTATACCTTTAAACTATCACAGCAGACAGATGACATCGCAGTTTTGCGCTAGTTCCAACTGAGCTACTTAGTAACGCATGAGATAAATATTCCGTCTAACATATAGCACTCTCTGGTTATAGTGAACATTTTGTAGACCTGCAAACGTCAGCTGTCTAATTACGAATGTATTACAGGCGATGCGATAACATCTAAAGTAAAACTAATTTCATTGAGTGTTTAACATCCATGTTAAATAGAGGGTAGATCGTCTTAATGCGGTCCATGTTTTCATGGAAAATGCGAATTGCACAAAACTCGAGAATAAGGGGCAGTTGACTCACCTGGTATATCATTTGTTACTCCACATATTCGTGCACTATAAGTGTATTATTAACTTCCCATCATCATTTTTACATTCTCCACATTATTAAATGCACATTTTTATTCATTATATCACAAAATTTTCTGTTATTCTTGTCTTCTTGGAAGAACGCGACAGTTACGTGGATAATCTCTTAACAAAACTGATGTGAATCTATTTCGCTATTTCTTAAGAATTATAGTGATCTTGAAGAAGTAGCTATGATTCATTATATTATTTTGCTATAATTTATTGCTTATTGCTTATTATTATGTTTACTTCATTAAATTATTTTGTTTCTTGAGATTTGGTTTTACAATAATGTTACAATTTCCTTATTAGATTAAAGCTTGTAAAATGAAACTTCTAATATTCAGTTCTTATTACTTTGAATATACATTTTTATACATCATTTACATACATTCTTTTCAGTACATCGTAATTAGTTTAACACTTTTAGTTGGCCATATAAAATATATTTGTGTGATAATTTGAAAAATGTTTGACATAAACTAGCAGATTTTTCTCGCTAATGTTAAGATTTTCCTTAGAATGAGAATACGAACTAGACTTACTGGGTGCATTGGAGAATAAGATAAAGAATTATTCCCTTGTGGGAGATGTATCAGCAGGGTGTGTCGATGAAGGGTGGCACCCACACCACAGACCACATTGCCGTACAGCTGTATAGCCCCCAAATGCTCCGGTGACTGGCTTTCTCCCTCTTCATGGCTAAGCCGATTAAATTGCATCTCCCTCCCAACACCATCGCTGCGACTAATTACGTTCACCCACACTTCCCCCTTTCCCCTTCGATTTCAATAGTTTGCACAGGGATGACCAACTTCATTCACGCATATTAACGCACAAGGACGTCCCCCAGAAAAGTAACGTTTGTTTATGGTAACCTTCCCCACGCAGCACATGTGTTTTACTTGGCTGGTACCAACTAGTGTGGCTTGCTATCACAGTGGCGTAGTAAAATTAGAACTTATCAACTGAAATTCAGCATCATCTGTTAGTATCGGGTCTATAACAGAATGATTAAAATTCATCAATATATTACTGAATAAAAGGGTTCTCGGTACTGCGTGTCGTCCACAACTGGAAGGCTGTGGGTTCAGCTCTTGAGCACTGCGGTCGTTTCTCAGCTAATATGATTTGCTTTCCATTATCTTGCTCTCCTTTCATTTCCTTCTCATATTTATGGCGTGGTTCTAAGTTTCGTGGCGTAATGCAATGCCTGGACAGATGGCTGGATATTTGCTCGAAGAAATTATTTCCCTTGCTTATTAAAGAGCTACTTGGCTAATAGTTTATTCATTGCATTCTCTAGCTAGCTGCAATTTTTTTCTCTGAAACTGTTACGGACTTTTCTTCATTCTTTTCTTTCTTTACGTCCTCAAACGCTAATTCCTAACGGATGATGAATGAAATGGTGAGCCCAAGGTCCACAGAGCTTAGAGTTACCAGATATTCACATTTCAGAATAGGGAAAAACCTCGGGAAATAACTTATGTGCTCTGGACACTGCCCCCAGGACCTCTTCAAAGCTACCACTCACGCTATGCAGGCGGGTCTGTTATGGCCTTCTCTGCATCTCTGCGACCTATTTGCCTCCTGTGGTTTTTTCTCCTTCATAGCTTTTTGCTGGGGGTGGCAACCTCAATCTATCTTTCAGAGATTGCTTCCCGTACGGGAGGGGATCCGTCCCCTTCTCTGCTGTGGTGCGACAGCTGCGGAATCAGATCACCTCTGACATTACCACAGGATCCTTGGGCCGATGTGCCGAGCCTCTCCCGAATGGCAGTTGTTCGGATTGGGTTGGACTCGAGGGGGCAGGGTGTTCCCGACTTACGCGGGAGATCTGGTACCTCCAGCCAGGCCTCGGCTGGTACTAGCCTGCAGAGCTAGTAGAAGGTGTGCTAGATCACCAGACGGCCCCACCGAGGTTTCCGGAAGTGTTCCCTGCGGGGTTGACACGTGTAAGTGGCGTACCCTCTTCCATCCCGTCTTGACGTTTTTGTCGATGGTAGGGGGGGCTTTTTAGACTCCAGGTATTGCGCTATGGAGAGAACCCCGAAGTCCACCATCGTCTCCCATGTGTTGTGGTCTTGGGTACACCTCGCACTTACATGTCAAAGATTATAGTGCATGAAGTTTTTGCTTTCTATTTTGTCTCTTTGTGTACCACAGCAATTAGCTTTAATACGTTTCGTCATTTGAAGCTGCAGAAATTTGGAATACAGCTAGTTCTTAACTGTGGATAAACGACTATATATAATTAGACAGAAGTACTCCAGATGCAATTCCCGGCAAATAAGCTTGAAAATAGAAAGCCGTCGAAAAATGGAGTTTAGTGGCTAACGGTGGTATTCGGCAACATAAATCTTTTCCCAGTATTCTTTAAGAATCTGAAAAACTCAACCTTATAATTTAAAAACCATTCTATAAATGGCCGTTATTACCAAGGGGTTAACTTAAGTGGTCTTCGTCAAAGCAAGGCTGGCAGAATTGCTTTAGCTATATCAACTTAGACGATATTTCAGTATGCGACTGGCTTTATCCAAGAAAGTCTGAATATTTCTCTAAGATACATTGTGGGAGTTTATATAGTCTATTTTTATATTTAATAGTGCAAATGCTTTGATATAATGCTTGTAAATGTACTATGTGGTAGATGTTAGGTTTCCATCTGATGGAGAAATGAAAAGCATCAAAATCGGATTAGGGTTCAGGTTTTACATACTCAAAAGTTTATCGATACGACAGTTTAAATTTTTATGAAAGTATACAGTTCTAATCTCCAAAAACTAATCCAGTAGAAGGTCATGAAAAGCATCACAGCATGCAAACGGTAATATACTTATGTAAACAACTGAAGCTGATGACAGTGAAGTAAACTAAGCATTAGGAATACCCAACACTATAGTAACACAACTTCACTATTACTTATCTTATTCTCAATTCCTTGGGACCGGTTTCGATGCAACTTTGCTTCATTTTCAACCTGTCAGCCTGATACGGACGACACTGACACCCTGACTGGCTGACCTAGACCACTTACGGAATTTGAAGAATAGCTCCCTATCTTACTGCCATCTACCGGGGAAAACACAAACCGATTGATGACATCCACTTCTTTGATATGAAAATTCATTATGCTGTCTTTATTTTTCAAAATAAATATTTTATCCTAAACCATTAAATCTATCGGTTCGTTCAATTGTATCAATACTTTAACTTTTGGGTTTATTCCATGTTTAGAATAACCAAAATGATGTAATATACACTTTCTCTTACTTCTTCTGCAAACGGAACATTGTAAGTCCCTCTATGTAATTTGGATAAAGCTTTTAAAATGTGAGACAAATGTTTAGAGTAACTGTTATTCCAGGGGAGGAGTAAGTTAAGGTTTCTTTCTGGCTATGTCCGCGCTTCCTCTCTGGAAAAAATGTGAGCATTATCGGAATTGTTTGAATACTTTGTCTAAATCCCTTAATTAGGAGCATTATTTTGAATTAAATATTCAAAAATCCTGTTCAGTATATGTTGATTAATATTTCTAATACCAAATTGTAGCCTTAATAATTTCTCTCTCCCCTCTCTTTGCTGATAGAAGAAATTGCCTTTAAGAGTAAGCATAAACGTTGAATCAAATCCACGTAGGATTTTGCGATCACTCTAAGAACCGTACTGGACGTCAAAATTCCTCTATTACGGTGCACTTTTCCCTCACCAGTTTGGTCTAATTATTTGTGGGTGTTATAAACACACATATCAACTCAAATATTTTAAGCATAGAAATAATATTTGGAAATAACTAGGGCAAAGCAAAAAAAGAAACTTCCTCCCCCACATTTTAGTAGCTTTAATACATTTCCTTATTAGTATATGTTTGTGAATTTTATATTCATTTTAATACTATGGTTTAAATGGTAGGCAGCTTGACCTGCACTCTATTGTCACTCGCGAATCAACTCTCCTTTGTCATGCAACCACATCATAGCATTTCAAATAGATGTGACGAAATGAAAGTTTCTTAGACCAGTTATAGACTTAAAATTAACAGAGAGATCATATAAGGTGTATCTTAGGTAAGAACTTAAAACACACACACACACACACACACACACACACACACACACACACACACACACACACACACACACACACATGTACATGTACATACGCTATCTATCCACTTAATAAAAGTTCTTTGGAAGGAGCGATATCTTTCACTTGAAACGATGTTTCTTGTTATGCTTTAAGTAAACACTACGTATTTCAATAAGATAATTTTGATGACCTGTGAATGTAAGCTATACACTCACCCATTCATAATTATTAGCTTACCTTTACTGTAATACTTGTTTGGTCATTTATGGTTTTGTTTGATTCTCCTAATATAAATGTTATACCACCTTCCAAGCTATGTGTTACGTATCTGCATGGTACTCAATTATACTCAAGTGAGTTGTTAAAATTAGCTACATTATTAAATTCAAAATTAACATTTAAAGTTAAAATATTTGGTTTAAGCACGTTGATTAAGTTATTTATACACTTACTCAATGTTGAAATCCAAACATCCTGAACAACTGAATTTATTGCTGCACCACCTGAAAAGAAGTACATAATAATTAATCCGGTAATTTCAAACTTAAAAGACCATGATGGGTATCATATAGCAAGAAATGAACAGAACATCCATAACCTGAAAATTTGAATATAATAATTCTGGAAATAAAAGCTTTCAAAGCGTGGGCTATATTTACGTTCCTCTCTGGAAAGTTAGTAACTGTTGAAAAATCTGCCTAAAATTAATCAGGTATAGGAGATATAAAGTTACATTAGGTACAATATGATACTTATGATGTAAATTGAATGCTGAATGGTAAAGACACGGTTTAAGGTAAAAACCTATTATACTAGTTGTTTTTGTTTGAGGGGAAACATTGCTATAGGTTCAAAACACTGTCTAGACTGATATATACGTCATAGAAGTCGTACCGCCATATCACAATTAGACAATATCAAAAGATTTCTAGTTTTCAAAACTTTCATAAGAGACTGATAAACCTCCAATTGCTATTAAAGCTGATGTTGCTAAAAGTTCACAGCAACTGAACACGCAGGTCAAATAAAACTAAGCAACTTAGGCCATAATATTCATGAAATGCAATTACTACACTTTGTTATATCTATTCTTACAAAACATTTCATCATTAGGAGCAACCATTACAAAGAATAGGGTGCATTGGCCATCCCGGAAATTAGTATAGTTAAAAGACATTCATAGGAAATCATAATGGAAGGAGAAGAGGAGGAATACCCAGGAAAAGATGGTTAGATAATGTGGAATATAACTGGAGAAATTTGTGGGCTAAATGCTGGAGAAGAAAAGCAGACGACCGAGTATAATGGAAGATGGTGGTTAAAGAGGCCAAGGGCCTATTGGCCTGTAGCACCGACTATAACCATCACGAACAATCTTTATATTTATTTGTGAGAAAAACAAACTAAAGTGATGAAAGTAGGTTTGATAATGTCATTTGCCGTTGTAATTTTGTGATGTAGCATTTGTATCTTTCTCTCCCTCTCACTCACTCTCCTCTTTCTCTCTCCTCTGTCTCACTTTCCCACTCACTTAGACTCTTTCCTTTTTTATTTATTTTTCTGAAATCAGAATATCGCATTGTTAAATAAATTCTTTATAAAAATTTGTTGAGCTTAGGGAATATGTTCACGTGGGCTTAGGGAAATGGTTCCTCGCTTTCACCTTTAAGTAAGTCCATCTATACTGAACAGCCCAACCAAACTTTAGGTGCAGTTTGCGTAGTTGAGTAAATATATTTCAAAGGCGAGTTAACAATTATTATTTCAAATTGCAAGAGGTCACTGATAAGCACTATAGTATAGTATTTATTTCTCATCTTTCTTCTAAATACAATTTCATTGTTACATTGATATTTGTAACATTTCTTTCACACGATAACAAAATGACTTATTCACATTTAACATACCCTTCCTACCTGCTTGCCCCAAGTGTCGGGCTCAATACACATAACCCCTGGTTTTCGTGTATTGATGACCCTCCTCTTCCATGTGTCCCTCTTTCTAGTTTTCCAGCCCTTAATTGTTAGTTGTTCTTCATTAATCTTAACCATTTTCTCTCTAACTTTCCCCAGATATTCACCTATGTTTCTTACATTCTTCTATTCTTTTACCAATAACATTTTGTTTATTATTAATACCTTCCCCCATCCCCAAATGTATCCCACTTTTGTTGCCAAATTTGTTATCTCCATATCTTTGTTTGTTTGCAATTGAATATACTATGCCAATCTGTGTTCTCTTCTCCACACATTGGGCATTTCCCTGTATCCTTTTCATATCTAATACCTTTCAATGTTGTAACTCCTGTCATTGTCCACACATCTATGTACTTCTCCCCCCCCCCACACTTTCTTTATTTCCCTATACGTCTTCAATGATCTTTTCCCCCTTACACTGGAAAGTATAACTTGCCTATCTATATCTTCCAGCCTTAATTCTACCTCTTTCCAAAAGCACCTATAGTAATACTCCTCGATTCTCCAAATATATCCCATACCTATCTGTTCTATCTGTTCCCTTACTTTTTGCACCCAAGACTCTCCCCATTTGCTTCTCCAACATTCCTTGATAATATTGCTTTCCTCCAAATTGGCAAATCTGTACAGATATTTCAATACCCTTGAGACAATTTTAACCCTTGTTGAATGTTCCCAACTCTAATTGTGCTGCCCCATTGGGTAAAGCTACCGGTAAGTGCAAAATATATTTACAGAAGGATCTGTTAATGACGTCCACCTCTTCCCATGCTTCATCCACTCCTCATATCTCTGCCCAATGCAACATCTTAGTTTCTACTATGGCAGTATAGATCCTTTCCAGCCATTTGACATTAATATCAGGTATTTTCCTTAAACATGCTCTCACAATACTCATGGCCATTTTACCTTTTGCTAGAATCAAATTTTTCTGTTCAGTTCATTTACCAGATAATCATATATCTTTACGACCTCTATTTCTCTTACATTTATTTCCCATTTCTCGGCTTTATGCAATCTATAACCTTTCTTAAACACCAAGATCTTCGTTTTATTTTCGTTAACTCTCAACCCCCATTTTTGGCAATAAATACTTATTGCTTCAATTGCCTTTCTCAGCCCTCCAACAGATATAAAACCAACTACTAAGTCATCTGCAAATAACAACCCTGGGATTTCTCTGTTATGAATAACTGGTGAGTGAACCCTATTTTTAGCAATCTCCTCTAGAATATCATATATAAATAGGTTAAATAGCACCGGACTGAGTATACATCCCTGTCTTACACACACCTTGCTCTCTATACAATCAGTTACTTTGTTTCCCTGCAGGATAAGCACTATAAATGGAACCAAACAAATTAATCTTCCGTGAAAGTAAACATTCACGTCATTATGAATGTGAACATCTCTTATGTTATATTTACTGTCCTCTGCAATTTATTTTAATTTTCCTGCAGATAATGTCCACTTGATGCTCACAGATGAATTTAACAGAAATAGCTGCATTGCAATTTCGTTATAGGTACAAGAGGGATAAAACACACGATTCTCTGTATGGTTAGCTACACAATTTAGGACTTCCCGTGAAAAAATTGAACAGCGCAAAAATGCAAAGTGGTAAAAAATTAAAACCAATAACAGCGGGTGTCTGCGAAATGGCTAATGCCAGAGAAAAATTAGTTAATATACACTATTTGTTTAACAGACACATCTCTCACGTTTAAAATCTGCACAAAGGCATATGAAATGCTTCAGATTAAGATTTTAATATGTAAATTTTATTTTACATGAATATGTTGGCTATGTGGTATTTTATTCAAGCTTTAACTTTTGCTTGTAAGAAAATTCTTTAAATCTGTGGTATATTAATTAGAATGTTAAAAGAATTTTGAGAAAATAAATATTCTTGGGAACCGTTATATGTTTACTAACCACGCTGGAAGTACCACTGATATAAGACACATTTTGGAAATTTATTGGATTCCATGAACTAATCGTAAGATAATAAACGAGCTCTGTTTATCAGAATGAAGATATGTACATCCCTGAGCCCGTTATTGTAGCGGATGTGTTATATCGGTAGAATCCGCCGTTCTTCCATCGTTTAAACGCTTTGAAATTCATGAAAGCTAAAAGATAAAGGATTACCCCACGGCTTCGATGCGGAGAGAAAATCCACATAAATTAGACCTTAACAATGACAATAATAAGAGAAGGTGGAATTAGTTTTGTATCCTACTACATAAGCTATATCTTCTAGTAATATGAAGGAAAGCGGGTTGTTTGTAAGGAAGGAACTGTTTATACTGATATTTGAATTGTAATCTTCTTTATACTGCTCTAACTTTGATTACGTTTCATGAATTGTTGTTGAATTGATGACACAAGGTACATAAAAGTTATACACAAATCCGTAATGAACATACTCCCTTAAAGTGCATTAACTTCCATATCAGTTATTCTGGAAAAATAATCACCAATACAAACATAGGTGATGTACGTTTTTAGTACGACTATTATATATTGGTTACTGTTATAAATCTAAGTTTAATTGCAAATTGTTCATCCTTTAAGCCTTATACAGTCAATAAACATATATTCCGCAATAAACAAACGATTGACCATTCATAGTGACCCATGGAGTAACAACCGCGCAAGCGGAATGGAATCGGCCAACACAACTGCCCGCCTCTTGCTCACATACACAAGGCAGAGGTGATGTGGTCAGCATCACGGTGCCCCAGCCAGCAAGTTGACTTTCTAGATCAGGGTTCCCTACCTATCGTAGCTGCTCAATTTGCTCAATGCTAAGCTGACGCAGAACCTATACCTGGGACTTAAAATCCGCACCCTCCAAGAGTGGATCGAACCCGAGCGTATTCCGTGGCAGGCACGGAAGCACAACGCTGTATCCCACAATGACGTGGGACAGGATTCATGTATGGATATATGAATGAATTTGTAAACTCCATATTTTAGTTAGAATATATTTTTATTGGAATATTTATCTGGTTTATGAGAGAGCTTTTATATTTTAAAGTACGATGTCAAAAACACTGCAGAATTTATTATAAACTACACTTTAATACAGATTAATAGTTTATGAATTTATATCAACTTTGATACTATGGCTGTATTTAATTGCCGTAATTCTACAAATTATAAGGGTGATGCTCGTTAAAAATTATACGTTCAATGGACAAGTGTATTAGCAGCGTAAAAGTAAATTTAATATCCGTATCCTGAGGCCTTCAAATAAGAGTCACTATTCTTGTGAAACATGCTATTGGAAAAACATGTGTTAAATAGGCTTTTTATGATTTTATATATGGAGGTGTATGTAGATCGGTGAGCACAAATTTTGGGATGCATATATGACACCAAAATAGCATACTGGATCCAAAACCCTTAGACGCAAATCAATGGGTCAACAGTTTCCCGAAGTCACCGCCTTCATCAATACATTCAATGAAAATTGGAAGAAAATAGTACGATGAAGGGTAACAAGTTCACCAAGAAGTTTCAATGTCCATGGCTTTAAATCTTAATTCCATTTAAATCTAGCCAATGGCTAGGCTGTGAAATTGATCACTCTTGACTAAACCATTTGATAGAATGATGCCTATCAGCTTAAATTATTTCATTACACAAGAATCATATTCTCTAGAAATGCATCATCAAGAAAATGATCCAATTCACATGCAACCTAGATACATGTTTATAATAAGGCGTTATGAATAAAGCATTGCTGATGACAATCTACAGGTTCAGGCTGATTATTTTTTTGTTGACAGTTTTTGTTCTTCAGCATTAATACTTCATGAGCCCAGGTATGGCATGACAACTGAAGATACCTTAGCGTGTAAAGCTGTTCTTCTCAGTGACCCAAGATACACGTTAAAAATTTCATCAATACAGTACATTGTTGTTATAGGCAATGGCAGACGGCTGTTCTTCGCTAAGAATCTGTGGTATTTAATCTTTGCATCTGTTAGACTGATGGAGTATACAAGTTTCCATCTAGAATTTTCCAGATTGTATCACAGTTTTCCTTGTCGTAGCTGATGAAGATTTTATTCACAGTACTACAATATTTATTTTTAAAGTGTAATTGTACTCTCACAAGTGTTTTTGCAGACATGCAACGTTTTATACCAGATTTCCTAGCACCTATCTGCATAAAACTGATGCTCTGATACTGCATTAGCATCTACCGGGCAGTAGATATACGGCATTTCAGTCATTGAAATATTGTTGTGTTTTGAAGTTAAATCAAGACAAAAGAATTGAAAACCAAAGTAATTTACGTGAATAGAACAAAACGGAATGAAATACACAAGACGAGACAGAAAATCCAATTTACAACTCTAAAGAGTGGAAGAAACATACTCACGAGAGTAATGTAACTTAATATATATAAGGATTCCTTTCACAACTTCCCAAAGAAAGATTTTGGGGTTCATTCATGTGTAATAGACTGATAGTTGCCCGCCTAAGTAGCGTAGACGGTAGCATGTCTGTCTCACGTTCAAGAGGTCCCAAGTTCGAATATCGGCTAGGGTGAGTTACCCGGATAAGGTTTCTTTCGGGGTTTTCCGTTATCCTGAGAGACGAGTGTAGGTAGCTCTAAGCTCCATAGATCGCGGTCTCATATGAGCAGCATTTTACCCATTTCATTCATCGTCCGATATGACTTAACGTTGAAGGACGTAACTTCCAAAAAAAATGATAGCTTAATGTGTAATAGATTAATGTGTTGATAGAAATGTCAGGATTATTCCACAAAAATTGTGTACAGCAATTTAGATGAATTCTGGACGTCATCATAGCCTTAATTCATATAAAAACGGATAATGTGTGTGTAGTGTTTAACGCCCGCTTTTACTACATACGGCACCGCAAGCGGTGACACTGATGATGCCTGAGATGAAGATAGAGCACCGGTGGAATGAGATGGCAGGGGAAACCGAAGGTCCCGGAGAAAACCCGCCCCGGCGCCGTGTTATCCACCACAAATATCACTTTGCGGTCGCCTGAGATCGAACCCAGGCCGCCTTGGTGAGAGCCAATCAGTCTAACCACTGAGCCACGGCGCGGCCAAACAGAGAATGAAGGACAGATGTTGCTAAAAATTATGTTTTTAGAATTTTCGTACCCTTATGAACTAGAATTTCCTCCAAAATTGCATATGCAGGAATGTCACAGGGTCCAGCACGTTTAACTTGCATTAAATTAAAACTAAGAAATATGAATGTATAAACTTAGGCATCTAGACTAATAAAATTACTTCTATTTGCCGGGCTTGTAGGCCTGGTCTAGGAGACATCGAAGATACCTCCTAGATACCTCCATTCGAGCTCTAGCCAGGAGACACTACGGATTACTTTACCCTGAGGATGCCAAGCGCAGTACTTGTTGAAACGTTGGTACCTTCGATGCCTCCAGCCCGGAAAATGGAAGTAGTTTCATTAGTCTAAGAAACATGAAGTTTATAGAAATTAAAAGCAGAACTGAAAGGTTTAGTTATACTATCACAATGTTTATATAGACAGACACTCATGCATACACCACTTTCTAATTTTTGCTGTGGATCAAATTTTTGGTTGGAATATAAAATTTCCTCTACACACTACCTATATATTTCACTAGTAGGCAAAACAAAATATATTATTTTAAAATAAACCGGATAATTTTATACAAATTGAACAATGAACCAAAGAGGGATACATCTAATTCGAATAAAACTTCCAATTAATCCTAACCGAATTTCTTGCGCAAAGAGCATTCCAATTTTCGAATGGATGTAATGTTCATAGATGCTTTATTTTGTTACACCTACAGCTCTGTTGTGCTTCGAAACTAAGAGAGAGTGCCTGAAGTGTATCCCTCTGCCTAATTAGACATCCAATAGGATTTACTTGCTCTTCTCCTCTGCTTCTATACTGTTAAAACCCTCGTACTTTGCTTTTACGCTCAGGAATGCTAAGCAAGTTAGATACATTAAAAGTTTTCTTCTTCCTCTCTATGGCCTCAAAGAACCTGCAACTTGTTTCTTAAAGTAATAAAAAAGGAAGCTACGTGGAGCTTATAATGGTATTGAGTCCTTTCCGATAAGAAGCCCTCTTTCACATGGCAACCACAAAGGACTGTTCCAGAAACAGTTCTGCAGGAAGTTCAATTAATGTCACGGAGTTTAAGAGAAAAAACAGGTTTAGGATAGACTATATACGAAAAATCTGACCTATTGCACTCACTGGCTGTCTCTACTCTTGTACAAACTGCGGTAGCAGATCGGTCCCCACTTTTAAATTTCTTCTGGGTGCAACAAGAATTTCGGAATACAGTAGGATTTATGTGATAGTCAAATGTTTTAAATCTGGTCCTATTGATGGCTTTGAAATTCCGTCCATTTTGCATTACCACACGATAAAAGGTGAATAACTCCTTTCCCGTTGACAAAACTATAATCGTTTGAAAACTAATGCAACAAACACCAAGATCTCTGCTATAGTTTACCCTTATTTACGTAGCATATATGGGATCTTTTATCGGCTGTACATTTTTTGCACTGTAATATTTTTTTTACACCTGATACATTCCAGATTATTCAAGATATATATTTCATTTTACATGAAGTATCGAAATTAAATGACATTTTAATAAAGGTCGTTAGAACTCTTTACAGAATTTAAATAGAAAAATGTTTCATGTCAGGGAAAATCTAAGATGGAGGAAACTTTACAATTTTTTTTGTTTTATCCTTAGAAATACTGCATCAAGTAATGAATAGAACGTTTAGTACTTAACCAAATTTTCTTTTTCGAGTTATACAGTTTACAGACACATATGACCATTCTTTTTTTCTTTTTTACATTCAAAGAGGAAACACACACACACACACACACACACACACACACACACACACACACACACACACACATATACACACACACGCGCGCGCGCACACACACACACACACACACACACACACACACATTCACACATACACACATTTCCGCTGAGATGTTGACACTGGATTTTCAGTACGTAAACTCTTTGCCAACCTCTGAAGCGTAGGCGGTAGCATGTCTATCTCACGTTCAAGAGGTCCCGAGTTCGAATCTCCGTTATGAAGAGTTGTCTGTATCAGGGTATTCCTGGGTTTTCCCTTATCCTGAAAATGAATGTTAGATAACTCTAAGTTCCATGGTCCCTGGGCACATTTGAAAACAACTTTAACCATTTCATTCATCGTCCAATATGATTTAACTTTGGAGGATATATCAACATTAAAATAATGTAGATCATCTGTTGCAAATTACTTCCTTAGTAAGTGAAATAACATTTATTATTTCAATTTATGTTTCTAGTCTACTCCGGCATTCTTTAGGAGTAATTGGGTTGGACTGGAATACGGTACGGATGGTAATCGGCAGCAGGACCAGATTATATTTATTGTACCTACGCCCCAATTAGGGACGCAGGGAGGAAGCATGATGCGAGAGGAGAGAGAGAGAGCACAGCCGTTCTAAGGTGCACAGGGCAGCGTCTCTAAACTTTACCAGTTGGAAACTCCACGGCAGGCCAGCACAACCGGCAGCTCACCGGACTACACTCCTGAAACGCTCACACTAGACCGGGCTCGGAAAGCGGAGGCCGTCCTACCGAATAAGTTTACCCAGAGCATATCATCCTGTCATGCAGCGCCGACATTTCTACCCTGAAAGAGACCACCAGCAGAGGGGAGATGATGTGAAATGACATCTAGCCAGCATTCGTCTGGTGATCCGGAAAACCCTCCGGAAGAAACCAATGAGCCAGGTAGCTCAGCCGCGGGAAACGAACCCGGACTCCTGAATGCGGGCCATAGACGAAATCGCCTAAGACATACCACTCGCATTTAGGAGCAATGCTACAGTAATAAACGAGTGCCACTACGTCTTTGCGTTGAACGTGCATCCATAAATCGTTCCGGCGTAATTCACTGAGACAGGTCATAATTAGAGCGCGGATTTGTAAGCACAATCAAATGGTAAAATAAGCAAGAAAATAAGCACATTAAAATTAAAATTTAATAATAAACTAATAGCTTGGTAGAACACTTACCTTACTCAAGCTTGTTACAGTGCACGAGAGTGTTATCTTGAGATTTTCTTGAGGGATACTCCTCCGTTTTTTAATGAAGAATTTTTATACTGTGAAAAGGATCTCTCAACGTCATATGACGTTACTGGAACATGTGAAAAGCACCAGAGTTTTTTCTGAATGAATTTCTCTTCGATATACGTTTCTATACCAGAAAGTTTTGAAGAAATTTTACACAGTGGTTCGTAACCGGCATTTTTCTTTAATACCTGAGTTCCTCAAAGAAAGTTTTACCAATACCATGAGTGTGTGAAAACAACGTTACTGAAATTTCAACTATCAAAAAAATTAATTTTCTTAGGTATTATCTCGAGTTTTCAAATCTGTTATTATATCAGGTATTTTGGAGAAGCGGTTATGGATGCACTTTATCTTATCTTGGATGCCAATATTAGCAAAACATCCTTGTGCTGTGGCAATGTCGCATGCATCTTCTGCATCTAAGGAAGATAGTAATGTTTTTACTTCTTTGAAATGTTCTGCGTAAAATGTCACAGCCTTTAACCAAGAACCCGATCAAGTTCAAACTGGCTGAGGAGGTAAAGAAAAATTTGGAAGGACGTCATAAAAATTTTAAACTCTAACCGGCGACAGTAAAGCGGCCCGGGTTCGATCCCACCCATGGAGGAGCTTACGCTAGGTAAGCGGTCCTGGTCACGAAAGCCAACGCTCTAACTGGGGGATGCAAAGATGCTGAACACATCCCCTCCCCGTTTCGGTAGGACAATCGCCCACCTCTACCTTGCGTAAGTGGGTGTGAGGCCGGCACTCAGGTTGGTAGGTCTTGGCCCTCTTAGGGCTGCCGTGTCAGGGTTTATTTATTATTTTAATCGACTACAGTACAAACACTTTCTTTACGCTAGAGACAAAAAGATCCACGTTTTTATATTGGCTCCTAACTCTTGCAGTGAGACGATGTAAACTTTCTGAGGATAAAATGATGGCTAGGAGTGAAAACTTACTTTCAAATTAATATGATTGGGATAAAATATGCTATTTTAATTAAAAAGCATAAAACAAGCAAGCAAAGACCGTATTTCAGCAAAAAGAAAAAAAATGATTATAATAATTTTGCTTAGAAATCTGGGGTGTCCGTAATCATACACGAGTGGCGTTAGATACAAAGCCCGATACAATCTAAAAGGCGTGCTTCCTTTATTCCGGTTATTCAGTTATATAAGGGAATCCTCTGTATGTGTATATTTGTCTCTCCTACTCCCACCTCACTTACCATTCCTACTTCTTTCCTGCACTGCGAGCTCTACAAGCTTTCCATTACCACTTTGCCACTCTATGCTCTGTGTGTAGCCTCAATGCTATAGGGGAGAGTCGAGCAGTATCGGCCACTACTGTGATTTACCTTTTCGCCTCCATTTGGCAGAAGTTTCTAGTAAGCAGTAGCAAGTTTGTGCATCCACGTGCGCCATAGTCGGATATCTTCTTCCTCTCATCAGTTGTTTGTCTTCTGAGTGCTTGATGGTGGTTAGTGTAGCTCTAAGCACACGGAAGACATTCTGAGGCCCATAGCAGCGCTATCTTTTCGATTTCTGTAAAGTAGCGAGTTAAAAATTTGTGAAATGAACAGAAATAATGACAAAAAGTTCCCATGCTTTTGTATTCTGTTATTGTTCTATATGTGGAAGTGGAATGTCTCACTGACAATCTATATTGTAACAGAAAAGGCAGTGACCGATACTGCAAGACACTTTCTACAAGCCTTATAATTCTAGATTTTTTACTTTCGATGCTATAAGGTACTATAAATAAAAAATAAAAGGCATTACGTTATACTATTTATAGAACATATCTTGAGGTAGGAGAATAATATAGAAGATTTCGATTAGCCACCACAGCTACAGAGTAAAGTCAAAAACCTATACCTGATCGATACTGCACGAACTTTCCCTATTATGTTTTGAAAATCAATTCTAAAACTGCTTTCTTTCAGAGTATTCTTAAAAATAACTGCAAAACGTAAGAACTTTAGCTTCATCCAAATATGCATTTGGTGCATATGTAAATACATGTTTATTATTTATTTTGAATACCACCCTTATTTCATAATATTTTCGCACTAGAACAGTTTTATAGTGCATTAAATCGTATGAAAAGAGCTTCTTTGGAAGAAATCCAGCGTGGAATAAGAGCGTTCAACGTCCTCAAGTACATAACCCGTGAACTTAAACCTAGAAAGAACACTTTCTCACATTTCTTATGCAAAGCTCAGCAGGGTTTTTATAAGCCCCTTTCGGAATGTCTTTTTTCCGCTCTATTCATTGCTCTTTCATTTTAAACACTGCGTGATGAAGAGAAAGTTTTTAATATCCGGAATGACTAAAGCTAAGTAATTAACACGCAAGATGAAAATAATTAACGAATGTATGTGCAAAAGTGAGTGGGAAAGATACTTTGAAAGCAGAAATAAATGACTGGCATTACGGAAGCCTCAGAAGGAGAGGGATATATGTTTAATGGCAAACGGGAATGGCAGTTAAGGGCTAAGAAAAGAAAAGGAAAAACTCTTTCAAGTGAACTATGGAGTTCTGGGAGGGACTTTAAATAGCGGGAGTGGCTTTAAATGCAGTCAAGATTAGAACTATAGAATGAGATGTATAAAAATCTTGATTAAAATCAACGTTTTTATTTGGTTTTGCTTTACACATTCACTTCGCTCCCGCCGGTTAAGATTTGGCCAAGAAACTGGAACACCGCAGTGGATAATATTTTATCTCCTTCAGTTGTTAAAAGAAATACTGCGCAGAAATCTGAATAGAAATTTCAGTGCTTAAATTCAACGACAGAGTGACATCTTCACATCGAAAGGTTGCTTTGAACACATCACTTCCTTTGAAAACATCTATTGGGAATATATTTTGTATCATTTTATATAACAGGTTGATCATAAGATTTGGACAAAGCACAAGAAAAAATTTTAGTCCCTCTAAAGTGCATTGCATCTTCCGAATAATTTAATTGTGGTTTCTATTATTTCATAGTGATTCAGTATCGTCTTGAATTTTTCAATTATTTTGTCACTTTTATGCTTCATGGCTTTCGATTGTTCATCGCTATGTCACAGCAAGAGCTGCATGTACACAGGAACCAGTTCTAAAACATGTGACTGTCGTAATGAGCTGCATATACAACAATGTAAACAGCTAAAAAGATCATGATGATAGCTTTGAAACATAGGGAATAAGAATTCTATGCAAGTTTAATTTGTAGACGCTTTAAGAAATAACTATAATGGATAGAGAAGGTCACGCGAATTTGTATATCTGATTTGTTGTTAATACCTTAAAAAGTTGGCAATTTTCTTCGGAGTTCTTGAATTATTTAGTATTTTTTTCTATCTAATTTCTGAGTATATAAGATGCGTTCAAGTTATAACCCCCTTTTTCAGAACTGGGACCAGAAAGTAACTTCTGTTACAAAAAATATACCTGGATTCTTTGTGAATGCGTGACAGAAATGGCAGCACTGTACAGAACATTGAATTCTAGGGGCACCGACGAGAGTAAGGACTGTTTTTGATACTTAAAATGGCGACTCTTCATTGCAAAAACAGCGTGTAATCATTCGTTTTCTCCATTTTCGTGGTGTGGCACCTATTGAAATTCATCGTTAGTTGAGTGAGGCATGTGATGATGGTACCATAGATGTGTCTAAAGTGCGTTCCTGGATGCGACAGCTCAATGAAGGCATAACAAGACAGTCATGACCTCGCACCAGCCAGTCTGACGACATTATCCAGCGAGTGGAGAACGTTTTAGATATTAAAATGTCATTGAAATTTTATCCTCATTTTTCAGAAATTCGAATTACTGTCAGATGTATTCAACTAATATGACTACAATGTTCAGGTGTACAGTGGGACAATTATGGATATATACGTATGGTAATAATAACCATACAATAACGATGAGGATGGCCATACGACAATAATAAATGGAACTTCGTTTAAGTATATTTTATTTCTTCCCACACTATTTATTTTCATTTGTTCCGAAGATATTCCTAATACAGTAGCCTGAAACGAGCTATATGAACTACCGTAGGGATTTGCGCCTGCATGCGATACAAGTTAGCTGGAAGAAGTATGAATGACATCTGCTTACAGCACGACCATCAAATGTGAATACGTCATAAACAGCGTAATGTAGTTTGAGGTAGTGAAGCATTGCCTTGCAAGGGTATGTAAGGTCAAGGTATAGTATAACGCTACTATTTTGTTTCCTCTCTGTGTGAGGTGGTTGTCTGCAGTTGTTTAGTTGTGGAAGCAACAACAGTATAGTCCATGTGCGGTATACTTATGGAAAAACTCATGCCTTCGGCCTTTAGTTACAACCAGGCGTCGGATCCCAAACACTTTAGAAGGGATATGAATTTTACGAGTCTCGCAGTATATAGGTAACTGCTGATGTTAGTCCCGGGGACAACACGCACGGATAGTCTAATTCGCATAGCCTAACTTTAGTCTCATTACAACTACTGCTTGCACATAGGTATATCTGCCTTCCAGGGAGTGCAAGGTGCTTCATATATTGTGTTAATAGCGTTACTTTCGCAACAGTTATTGGACAATCTCCATTTTATCTATCGAAAGTTTTGAGTAGTATCAATAGCCATTGAACAGCTTGAAGAATGTAATTTCAAGCTGTCTATAAGCAGTCGTGGAAATGCCTGCAAAAAGTAAACACATGCAGAATGCACCATTTAAGAAACGAGAAAAAAAATAAACGGTCTATTATTCTACACAAAAATACTGGAATTTCAGTGCTGCGTAATATAAGAAATAAACTGAGTCCCGGACAAACACATTTATGCAATATTAACGTCATGTGTTTTTGAACGAACTTTCTCGAAATACTTTTATATAGTTTCAGCGAGAGGTGCAGAAAATCCACATTCAACAATTTACTAATGTGCATGGTTGTTCACTGCAATTCTCGCATCGAAAGCAATGAGGAGGATGTCATACTGTAACGTAGGTTTCATTTTGTGTTCGTAAAGGAGTGTACACACACAGCGCTTCGGTATACTTGTTGACACGGACGTTTGTTGATGTCTCGCTTGGCCTTATATGTACCTATGTGCGCACATTGATTGCTAAGGTGGAATCCGATGTTTGGCTATAACTTTCTACACCGTGAATGTATTCATTTCATTCGTACTTTCCCACTCCTATTCTTTGAAACATTAAAATGTACAAATACCTTAATTATGATATGCCTTGCTTTCCATTATTGGCTTATCGAAGATTACTTTTTAACTCCATACTTAATTCTTTGTAACCTCTTTTCATTTCAGTAGGTGAAAACAGTTTGCTGCTTCCTGGCAAATGGTAGAACATCGATTCTTACGCTTTTTACATAATATTAAAATGTAATTTGAATAATAATTAGAACTTAAATTAGCAAAATAGTAATATAATTTACTTAACACAATCTTAAATAATTGTATTTCTCAAATAAGCTTACTTACACTTATTAAATAATTTGAGTTACTTCAGCAGGTACATTTATTTACGTTTATCTGTTTTATATTGTCATTTATTTATAAATATGATTTAACTCATATTGCTAAGTGTATTCGGTGAATATTTCGCAGAAGTATATCTATAAAAGTGCAAAATTGAAATGAACAGTAAACACATAAATGGGCCGAGGAAAGTATATGTGAAACTGGAACCTAAAGGGCAATATAGGGGTACTTTAGTAGCTTCTAAGTGATGAGTCAGATACACGCATTTAATTAAGCAAAAGAGCAAATCTAAGCTAAATTACACGATCCCGTGTTCCCCTAATCTTAAGGTAACGACGTCATGGTCAATGAATGATCCTGCATGCCCTTTGTGTGTAATTACAAGGAGAGACACTGAAGGGTTGGTTGTATTCCAACAGCCACAATTAGTGTGTTCCTCCCTTGTTCAATGCTCCGGAAGGGGTCGTTTCTTTTATTAGAGCAATCAAAGCCTGGAATTACCGGCTTCATCCACTCATGCGAACAAATGTTAATGTAATTGTTACTCTAAATTGATTATGTTGGCTTGTTTACGGCTAGGACAAGACATAAACCAAAGAGAAATTTTATACACTTGTGAATCGGTCTGTCTCGCATGAGACTATGCAAATATTACAATCGCTATATTTAACTAATCATAAATATATCCATATTCTGTTGCTAATTGCCCACTTATGCACGGCAGAGGTGGGCTATCATCCAACCGATACGGGGAGATGTGGTCAGCATTTCGGCATCCCCCAGCCGGAATGTTTTCGTGACCAGGTCCGCTCACCTAGCGTAAGCTCCTGACACTCCTTATGATGCTGAGTGGGCGTCGGTCCTATACCCGGGTCCTAAAACCGCACCCCATGGGTGAGATCGAACCCGGGCCCTTTACGTGGTCAGGGACCAAGGCATGCTGCCTTATCCCGCTAGGCCACGGCGCAGGACAACTTGAGTGAACTGCCACCTCTTAATTCAATGATTATCCCAAAATAACCGAGTTTCATACGTATAGTATATAAACTGCGGAACGTAATAATCAGTTTATGAAAGAAGAATAGTACTACTAAATAAATAAATAGTCCATAACATTCCTTAGGAGCAAGGGCCTCCCACTCAATGGTGGGGATACATTGGCCATTTCCTACAGGGTGAGCAAATCCCTGAAAGACATTAGTTCATTGTACTTATTTTTTTAATAAATGTCTTAGCTTTACTGTGTATAATAAATTACATTTGTGACCATATTTTATACAGACAACTAACACGAAACATAATTTTTGTATTCATTTTTATCTGTCCTTAATACTGTGTCGCTATATCTACAAATGACTTCATTTTCACTGCCACTTTCACTTTAGAGCTGCTATCACCTGCTTTCATTGGTGTCTGTCTTTTGCCCTTCTAATACACTTTGCATCCAGGCCATCCTTAAACTCTTGGGACCATTGTGGCCTCGGACGTCATCTGCTTCTCCTCCCTTGTCGCACATCCCATACTGTTATGGCGTATGCCCATCTATCTTGACGCATTCTCGCCACAGTTCCTCCCCATCGCCATTTGATCCTCTTCGCTCCGGGGCTGCGCCGTGGCTCAGTGGTTAGAACGCTTGTCTCTCGCCAAGGCGGCCCGGGTTCGATCCCAGGTAACCGCAAAGTGATATTTGTGGTGGACAACACGGCGGTGGGGCGGGTTTTCTCCGGGACTTCCAGTTTCCCCCGTCATCTCATTCCACCGGTACTCCATCTTCACCTCATGTATCATCAGTGTCACCGCCTGCGGGTGGGGATCCGTCCCCTACAGCTGCTGTGGTGCGAGCGCTGCGGACGCATAGCACTCGTGGTACCTCTGACGTTACTAGAGGAACCTCGGGCCGAACATTCGAGCACCTACCTGAATGGGAGTTGTTCGGATTAGGTTGGACTCGAGGGGAAATTGGGTACCTCCGGCCAGGCTATGCCCGCGCGGAAGGGGTAGAGGGTAGCCTAATAAGTCCCAGGTACCAGCCTGCAGAGCAAACAGCTGTTGTGCTAGATCACCGGCGGCCCTACCAAGGTTATTTGGTAGCCGGTCCTTTTGGATTGGGGCGTAAGTGGCGTATCCCCTTCCGTCCTGTGCAGCGGGGGGGGGGGCAGTTTATAAAATAGGTACTGTCCTACGGGTCCAGGACTGATGGGAGTAGAACCTCAGGCATCAATTAAATGTCACCGCCTGCGGTGCCATATGTAGTAAAAGCGGGCGTAAACACTACACATTTCAATTTCACTCTTCGCTCTGTTGGCTACATCTTCTAGGACGCTCTTTCTTCACAGCACTTGATTCTTCACTATCTGTTAGGCTGATCAGGATTTTCCTTCCCGTTGACATGGTTGTAGCATTAGAGCAACCGTACAGTACAACTGGGATGATGCAGGTTTGAAGGGTTTATATTCTGATATCTGGTCTTAAATATTTGTTTTGAAGAATGGATTTCAGGTTGCAGAACTTACCCAATGCCAATTTTACTCTTCTCCTTATTTCTGCATCCCTTGTCCCTGAGAGACTCACCATTTGGCGATAAATGTAGTTGTTACAGTACTTGTTCTCCGTCTACTGGAATAATGTTTCTGTGGAGCTGGTCATGATTTTTGTCCTTGTGAGGTTCATTCGTAATCACACTTGTTTGTTCTTGTCGTTGACACTCTTCAACATCTCTTGCAGTTCTGTCGCTGAGTTTGCGAATGATATAATGCCATCTGCAAATCTTAGCTTGGTGATCTTCTTCACGTTTATACTCAGCCCCCAGCTTTTCTTCCATTTTATAAATACTAACTCTAGTATGCAGTTAAATAGTTATGGGGATACTGGGTCTTCTTATCTGGCACCTTTTGTTATTTAAAAGATTTAATAGGATCACTACATGAATAAAATTAAACAAACGGAAATACTTACAGACATTCATATTTTACAACTAATTTTAGACTATTTACAATGCAGTAAATTTCCTAAAAGAATAGGAAATCAAAAAAGCACAAATATATGTAAAATGACACAATTACTGTTTCTACATTATTCTGTATGTGCAAAGCATCGATCTTCATAGAGCAGAATAAATACGAACGAAATTAGTTATTAGAAAAACCAAAAGTGTAGCATAAGTAAAAGGTATGTGAAAGGTTACCTTTCCATAGTCTTGTCCACCCGTTGTTTAATAAATTGTTCTTACACAGCACTTTTATCCATTTACATTATTTTAATGAAGACAAACATTTGTAAAGATGTGTTTAAATAATATCCTTGTACGTTATAAATACTTAAATATCTTTACTACGCTTTTTATTTAGGTCACATAAATTGTCCTTTAAAGACGTATAATAGGTTTTGTTTGATGAGATTTGATGTGGCTCTAGCTATACACAAGCTATGCAAAACCCATTCTCAATGAGTAGGGGAACATTCAAGACATATTATAGTCATCAAATTTCTTATAGAATTTTGATTTTAATTAGTCATTACATCCAGTTTTGAGAAAGTTTAAGATTTCAATAGGCCTTCGTTATGCAGTTAGTTTGCAGTTAGTATGGGGTAAAGAGATTTTTTTGAAGATATTATTTATCTCTTTGGTAGGAAATAAAATAGTGTATTTAAACGGTTTTTGTTTTCTGAAAAATGCTTTTCATAGACACACGAAAAGTTACCCTACAAACACTGCGGCATAATCCATTGGCATTAAGTTGCAAAACCGCATATTATTTAAATTGTTTGGGTTCTTGTTGTTGAAATTTGGAGCTATGAATTCTCTTCTCAGGTGAATGGTTATAGGAAAATGGGTTTGTAGATGTTGGTTGCCCAGTAGAATCAATAATTCTCAGATGACTGTGAAATTTTGTTTAATTCACTTGTAGTGTATTTGTTCCATTAAAGACTGAGTTGCAGCGGTGACCACTTCCAATTAAATTCTGCCAACGTATTACATCTTCTTCCCCTGACCGACGCGTCTCTCTCCTCGAAGTATTAATTTTACAAGTAAGTCTTACTCAGATATTATTTTTTTTCCCGACCGACACTAACACGTCTGACTTCTTCAAGTATGATGTAGCAAGTAAGTTTTCTCGACTTCGCGATTCAGTTCACACCTAATTCTGCTCCCCACTCTCACTTATCACATGACCAAAATAGCTCACCCTTCTCTCCATTTTTCAAATCTTACTTTATTATTGGTTTCTGATTTATTTCGACTTATTTTTCATTGGTTTCCAAACCTCATCTAACTCATTTACTTAACGCCTACCTGAGTTCGGACACGCTTACCCTGGGCTCCTTGTAACGGTATACATAGTTAACACATCAGTAAAATAAGACCTTCTGGCCTTCATGATTCATTGCACCCTGAAAGCCTTTTTTCTCAACGCAGTCCTTGCTACAAGCTATCTATAGTTCTCAGACGTTGAACCCTTTCTGACACAAAGAAGATAACGGTCCTCTTTCCTGTCGCTTACAGCGTGTAGATTTCACTAGAGAATTTTCTCTATCGTGCCTTGATGCTAACATGGCTGATATATTAAATTATATTGTTTCCTCCTTATTCCTTAACTAAACCGCTATTTTATTCATCATCGTAACAATTCTAATATCATATTAATATAATAATATTTCTTTATATATTGGTTTATCAAAGCATTTTTTGTATTAATTAATATTCCTTTCTTCAATATCGAGATTTCTATTAATTCGTTACCTCCTAATCACTGTCTGATACTGACTGCGGTTACAACACATAGGGTTGCGGGAAAACTAACATACCTGATCTGTCTCTCTAAAAAAATGAAAGGTACTTATTTTTACTCTCTGAATTTATTTCCCACGAAATCCCGCAATAAAACTATTGGATGGAAAGCAATACCAAATACAACTTATATTACCCAACACCTGTATTAGTACAGAAACAGATGAAGGTAAAATATATAAACAGTTTTACAGAGTTAGCCCACTACTGCCAGCAGAGTAGACGGAGGAAATGTTGGAAGCTTTGTGATAGGATGGAAAGAAACAAAAGAAGAACGGTAACCAGTGATGAAATTGAGATGAGTGAGATAAAATTTATAAGAAAAGGGCAAGAGCCTTATGGAAACAGTAATGGCAGAGAAGCGCTTACCCTGATACAAGTAAAGGCAGTGAGTAGAAAAGTGGCTTAAGGTCCCTTTTGTTAATATTTTGATCTCAGAGTAACAAATACATATAACCTTTAAGTTTGGTCAAAACAATGTGTGTAACAACGTTCAGACACTAGTTGCTGTGGCTCAATCTGGGAGGCTTGGTTTCGAATTCCATTTACTGGTTCGAATATGCATGTTTCCTGATTGCACTCAGTTGTTAGGTAAATGTGAGGTCAGTGATGTCAAGGCCAATGACATGAGTAACAGGTAGTAACTTGCAAGACATGTTCCACATTACAATACAATAGATAGGATCAAATGTGTGTTCAGACTTCTAAGGTAGCACTTGAAGAAATTGAGTTGTGTGGGCATTTTTTTTTTTTTTTTTTTTTTTTTTTTTTTTTGTAATTTTCATCCTCCAACGTTAAGTCATATCGGACGATGAATGAAATTGGTGAAATGATGCTCAAATGATTTCGGGTCCATGGAGCTACCCGACATTCGTCTTTCAGGATAAGGGAAAACCCGGTGAAATGATGCTCAAATGATTTCGGGTCCATGGAGCTACCCACAATCGTCTTTCAGGATAAGGGAAAACCCTGGAAAAAACCTTATCCAGGTAACTCACCCTGACCGAGGTTCGAACCCGAGACCTCTTGAACGTGAGGCCGACACGCTGCCATCTACGCTACCGAGCCGGGCTTGTGTGGGCATGCTCTTTTATATACGCGTAAATATATTGGAAATTTATATTCTAAACAAATTTTTTAAATCTATTATAAATCTAAGTACTTCTGCTCTATAGGTATTATAATAAATTTAATATTGTTTGTTGTGTGCCTTTCCGGACGGCATTAATCTGATACAATGAATTACTTGGCAGTAGAACATGAAATGAATTGGAAGAAAAGGAACTAAAATATGTAGACATTCTTTGAGATTTGGCACAGGGAGAATTATTTGAATTGGATCAAAATATTTATTTCTTGACGCACTGGCTTATCCACACCTATACAGAGGCATTCTAAGCGTGAAGGCCAGTAGGGTTAGCAAGCACCAAAGGTTATGCACTGGAGAGGCGCTGGTTGTCTTTCAATGTCTCACCGTGGCAAATCGCAGACACGTATAGAAGACCCTGATAAACATATGTCAGGTGGATATCTGAAATCCTACGAAAGTTAATATTGTGATAAAATATATTAATGATTTTATAGAATAAATTCCAAAATATTTTAAAGGAGAAAATTTGTTATTTTTCAACCATATCAGCATAAATTATTCTCACTCCGATTGAACGGCCAGAGATAAGACTTATTGCTCCAGAGCGCGCGAGGCATGTACAAGAATTCATCCAGTTCGTCACCAAAGGTGAGAATAATTAATCATTTACCAAATCTCGCGCCTTTTGCACCATTACACCGTTGCAAAATTTTCAATCATACCACCCGAAGAATTTAGCAAGAAAAAATTCCTACTTCCAGCTGCGAATCGACCGTAGGACTCTTGTTTATTAGAGAGGCCAGCTGAGCTGCAAACCATAGTCCAAGCTGCAAAATCCCATGCATGCCAACAATGAAAAAAAAAGGAAAAGCGACTTAAGACTTCCAATTCAACTTAAGTGATTATTATTATTATTATTATTATTATTATTATTATTATTATTATTATTGTTATTGTTATTGTTATTATTATTATTATTATTATTATTATTATTATTATTATTATTATTATTATTATTGTTATTGTTATTGTTATTGTTATTGTTATTGTTATTGTTATTGTTATTGTTATTGTTATTGTTATTGTTATTGTTATTGTTATTGTTATTGTTATTGTTATTGTTATTGTTATTGTTATTGTTACTATTACTATTACTATTATTATTATTATTATTATTATTATTATTATTATTATTATTATTATTATTATTATTATTATTATTATTATTATTATTATTATTATTATTATTATTATTATTATTATACTCATCATTATTATTTATTATTATTGTTGTTAATTCTTCTAATTTACGTCCTTCAACGTTAAGTCATATCCAACGTTAAGTCCTCCAAGAAATGATGCTCAAATGAGTCCAGGGTTCACGGAGCCTGGAGTTACCTGACATTCGTCTTGAAGGACAAGGAAAATCCTAGGATAAATCCTTATCCAGTTAACTCACCCTGACCGAGATTCGAACTCGGACCTCCTGATCGTGAGAAAGACATGCTACCATCTACGCTACCGAGGCGGGCTCTTATAGGTTAACTGCAGTGTACCTCACGCATCGGATTTCGCAGGCCAGTTTGCAGTAACTTCAAAGGCGCGCAACTTATTTTTCATGCAAGTGTATTAATCAAGTGAAATTTTATGAAAAAAAATTATATTTATTTTCGAGAAATGCGCAATGTGAAACTTATTATGTAAAGCATATATGTGGAAAACCAGTTTTTCTGCGAAATTGTTGTGTCGCACTATAGGGATACATTGAAAATAGAAGTTCAATATTAATGCCAAATTTAGTTCGTACATGCACAATAATCCTCACTCTGTGATCATTCTTCCGTATGTGTTTCTCTTTTAGTCCAGGAACCTCAAAGCACGCATTTTGGCTGGAATACAATAACTCCTCACTGCTATAGGTAAGTGGTACAGCAATAGAGACTTCTTGAAATGCCACCCCCATTCACTGAAACAAGAAAATCAACAGCAGAACATGATAAGGGTATTATTAAATTGAGCTAGGGATATATTTTTCCACCTTCTGTTTCTCACCTTCTTTGTATTCCTTGTACTCAGATCCGACATTTCTTTACCTCTGCCTCAACTTTCCCCTCTCTTGGCAGTTAGCTACTCCCGAAGAGGTAAAAGGGGTGGAGGTTCCAGGGCGGTTACTGTGAAGGCGAGGGGTGGAGATTGATGTTGGCGAAAGAAGAAGGTGAATTTTTGTGGTTGTGAGAAATTGGGTTATAAATTATTTAAAGACTCTGGTTGCCTTTAGTGGGATATGCAAAGAACAGCCCAGAAGGGGGAAACTTAAAAGTCACACCCTACTTATAATGGGTTTTAAAAGCATACGGACTTGTAGAAAGAAAGTTTTATGTGTATGCGTTTTACTGTGTAGATAAGAAAACTTTTGTACGACTTCGTAACTTAACAATAGCTTCTGTTTTATAGCAGTACAACAAGGCAAAAAAAATCCGCTATACAAACGCTTGAAACGTTAACGTTCCTTACAACCCACTTCTACAACTTCGTGGGATGCAATGCGGTACACGTGGTTTACACGATTGCGCTTATAGCTATATTATTAATTCAAAACATGCTTATATGAATCTAGCTCGAACTCTTTTATCTGTCTCATAAGTTGGCATCAGCCTTCTTTTAAATAACGCTGCAATATATGATATTTAAATTTCACATTTATGGAGCTTATAGGATATACAGTATTTAAAATAACAGGTGAGTAAGCCTCGCCTTATTTTTTGGAAGGTAGGCCACACAATGAGGCGGTCCGACCCGTAGCGAACCACGTCGAGCTCTACCTTGTGCTCAATGCCTCACAATTAAGGAACGGTGGTGTGAGGAGGTTATGGAAAGGGAGATTGTAATCGGTTCGAGGTGACATGTAGCTGCCGCATGAGAACTCTCATCTGTACTTCAGGAGGGGGTGCGTCCTGACTGGTTGTGAGTTGAATGATGACACCTCGAATCTGGCAGACAGAAGCTTATTATTGTCCTTAGGCTCCTTTGCTGGCCACCGTAAAGTCGTCGTCGGTGTGGGTGCTGTGTTTAGCGTCACTATCAATATCGTCCTCCCTATACATTACTCGTTGCTAACTCTCACTGGAGAGATTGCTAAATATTGCAGTTTGTCTCTGTACATGGCAAGAAAGTATACTTCTTAGGCGCTGCCCAATACGCGTCCGTCTCACGTAAAACTCAGGACCGAAGTGTCTTACTAGCAAAATCCAATTTCCGCCCTCACTTTGTATTACCATCAATCTAGGTATTTCTCGGAGTTTCCAAACTCACATGAACAAATATCAATTTTATATTGGCTCTTAACTATCCCCACTTGAGTTCAGTGTTCATAATTTGCAGTTTCGGACCTAACATCAGCGACGCTTTCTCTAACGGTCCGTTGCAAACATTTATGCGAAGACATGTGCTCTGCGCGATGGTCAAAATCTTATAGCCTGTTGTCAGAAGCACGCATGGAATTTTAACAATGGGTTGGTTTCCGACTGGAAGGCGCAGAATTTTCCTTGAGGGCAAAACAGACAATAGAGTAGGGCTGTTGTTTACAGGAATCGCAAAGGGAGTTTACTGACCTTCGTAGAGTGGCCTTGTCATTGTGGCGGGCTCCGGAGTATATTCTAGCATTATGGCATATGTCTATTCTGGTATACATCATTTATTTATATTTATAAATCTATCATTTATTTATAGCTATTCTGTTGAGTCAATGTATTTCTGATATCAGGTTATATGTCGTCTCAGTGTACTTAGGTGTCAGGGGCTGCGTCAACAACAAACGACATATGAGCCGTAGTCCAGTTTTGCACTTACTAAACTGTACTTTTTGACAGTTCTTAAACAGAGGAATGCGCAAAATTCAAAGGAATAGTGGTTTAAGGGACGAAACGTACTGTTCGCTAAAGTACGCCTCTAAAACATAAAACTCTTTTACGGAGTTCAAATTCCAGTTTCCCGTTGATTTTACAAATTTTTATTAGAGTATACATAAGCACAGTAATGCAGTAAACGCCTCGGAAAATTGGACCTATCATATGAGTAGGTACATTAACGTCAACTAAAAGGAAAATAGCAGATTCTTGCACTTAGAGCAGGGGTTAGATGCCAAAATTAGGGGAAAAATTAATGACAAGCCTCATACATTATGGACCTGTACAGTCAAACCGGACGTATTATTAAACAACTGTTTATTTACATTTTTGGGTGAAATAAGTCTCGTGCACATGAATTAACATACATAAGAGCATTTGCCATTTAAGTAATAACATTAAAACGCCCAAAAATGATTAAAACTGTGAGAAAAAACTAAATCTAGCTCGAGAACTCGCGAGGAGGCAAAGGTATAGCGCCAGGCATACAAGTCATACTACTGAACCCAGATCATGCTTTCAGGCCAATCTCGAAATAACTCAATGGGATTTTGACCTCTCTTGTGCCCTAAACCTCCAATGACACAGCATTGTAATTATTTTTTATATTCATCATACTTGGAAACCGAATTCACAATAATTGCATTACAAAGTCCCTGAGGGCATGCTTTACTCAAGAAGGTCATCAGTTCGAGTACTTGCTTCGTTACAGGAGTCGTGTTACAGGAATAGAAATAGGTTCATTTCAGCGCCACAAAACATACCAATTTGAAATGACATTTTAATAGCACAATAATTATATGTTTGCAAAATTGTGTTTAAGTTCCATGTTAAACACTGGTACTGTAATTTCTTTGTTTTCTTGGGTTCAAATGTGTATAAATGATTCTTATTTTAATTGCACCCACCTATAGGTGCGTTTAAACAACTATCTACCTGTAGCTCGCCAATGTAGAAGCATAGACCAATACCATAAACATAAATAAAACAAATAGCAGTAGAAATAATTACAATTTTCAGAATAATAATTGTAAGTTATATTACGTGGTAAAAAATTGCTATCATATGCCGTGTATTTGAACCACCTTCATATGATATCACAATTTCGCGCTTGTTCTATCTGAGCTATTTAGTAATGTGTCACAAAAACATTCATTTTAAGATAGTATTCGTTGATTCCAGTGAACACTTGAAGACGTGCAGACGTCAGCTATCTAATCACTAACAGATATTATAGCGATGCGATAACATCTATATTAGTACTAATTTCATCAAGTGTTTAACATTCTTATTAAATATGATGTTAGAACCTCGAAATGGAGTCAATATTTTCATATTGGAGTTTAAAATGTGGATTGCATAAAACTCGAGAGTAAGGTGCAGCTGGCTCATCTGGTATATGAAGAAAGATAAGAAACTGCCCAATATAGTTATTTCAATTAATCTAACATATACGTATTTTAAAAATCTTGTAAGGTTCCCCTTCTTTGGGGACCAAATTGTAGGCTTTTGGTGAATCCTGTTGTAGAACTTGTATTCAAATTAGCAGCTAAATCTAATTAAAGCAAGGACTTAAAATTTCAGTAGGATTATAAAGCAGGTTATGAGAACAGCTAATCAACAGCGTTCTATTCAGTCTCCAGTAAGCCTGAGCTTTCTGTGAATATAAGCCTACTCGGGATATTGAAAGATAATAGGCGATTTGAAACAATGCGGCTTTCCAAGAATAGTATTTTAGCTTCATAAGTCACTTACTGATATTATTCAAGCTTACTATGTATAATATGCCGATGAGGCTCAGGAAGGCTTATTTAAGCACAGAGGAATGAATAGTTAAACAGTGAAAATGATATTTTATGTGTTTAAATTTATTAAATAAAATTACAATACTTGCATACCAAATTTGTTTATTTCAGCTGATGCTCTCCAATCTGAATCATAATATAACTTTTATTTCACCACTGTATTATGCTCAACTGTAAGGTAAAATTATTTTAAAATCTTCTCAAAGCTAACTATGTGTGTGACTTGTCAGTAGCTTGAAGTTATGGTAGTAAAAACTTACAACATGTAATTAATTATATGATGATGCAATAAAGTGTTTGTGCTTGTTATTTTTATGAGTTTAATGATATTGTTATTTATAACTTCTTGCATTTAATTTTATCATAGAATACAATGATGCATTGCATTAATTAATTAAAGTTACTAATAAAACTAGTGTATTAAAATAACCAATATTTTGCTGTTTCGACTTAATTTGTATCCGTTTCATAATTATGTTCTTTGTTATGTAACTGAACTTCAATAAACTGTGAACTAGTACAGTATGCTTCAGTAATCGAAAACTTGCCTTAGAATTACGTCAACCCGATAACAACTAAAATACAGGAAGCATTTGCGAAGCTCCTTTCATTTTTATGAGAAGCTGTTTATCTTAATTCCTCCTGGACTAGGGCTATGAAGGGCGAAGATCAACCACTTGAGTATTGGGACAAAATGACATAACGAAGCTGCACCAAAGTTGCTATCTCAATGCTAACTTAATAATCACTTTCACTTTTTACAAAAACACAAGGAAAGCACATCAGTCTAATTGTTTCTCTATGGTCCTAATTAATGTTTCAAACATTCACTGCCCACCGGTTGATACTTTAATGGTCTTGCTTCCCCCGCACTTTTGATTATAGGCGGCCGTTTTTCTTTGGAACATATCGCGATAGTAATATCTCTTAGATTTGGGTTGCTGCTACTTTAGATGATTTTAATCATTAGACCACGCACACATTCGCACTCTCATTCACACCTCCAGAAGATGGAGAATCATGTTCCTTGGAGAAAAATCCCCATTCCCATCCGGGTATCGAACACGGGACCCCACACACGATAGGCAGGTGTTCTACCGACTGTCAGCCACTCTGTTTATTGACTTGGAGTCAGTAACTCCGATGTCACTGTTAAAAATTTAAATAACCAATGCTCCTCTGCACTGCACACATTACTTTAGGCTCATCACCACCGAATTGAACTCTCAGGTGTTCTGCTATTACGAATGTCCATTTGTGGCTGTTGGTAGGTTGATTACAGCCTGAGGATTGTTGCCGCATATCCAACCTATGCTTAATTCAGGGATAGGCTTTTTTCAGGATGTCTTTTTGTTTTTAGGCTAATGGAGGAAGAAGCAGAAATTATGTTGCAGCTCAAACTCTGCGACGGAATGCAGATCTCACTGCACCCTGAAGGGCGTGATTATAAAGCTGTATTTTGATTGGGGTTAGTACAACTTTAGAGGCTAATCAATACCATGAGGAAATTATACGAGTTCAGGTTTTTCTGCTGTTGGATTTGCTCTGATATTATTTCGGGTGTCCATAATCAATGCGGGATACCTGATGTGTGTTGTGTCATAATCCCTCAAAGACCTAATGGAGTTTAATTTTATTTTCTACGCATAAGGCTTCGTTATGTAGTTTCAAGTGGAAAGAGGGCCAACGAATAGATATATCTGAGAATTCTATTTTGATGTCTTCGTAATCATAAAACATTCCAGCTGTCTGCGGCCATGTCCTAGATTTCAAGGCGTATAACAGGAGCGGGCCTATGAACAGAGGTTCAATTAAGGCAAACAGGCAACCCGGGGCTCAGCATGGGGTACACTGAGGTAATTGCCATCTGTGTCCGCACGAAATGATTCCTAAACTGTTGGCATAAATTTAAACCTCAGATGATTTTTACTTTCAGAAAAGTGACTGAATTTTCTAATTCAATTCTTCGACGTCTAAATCGGAATGTAGGTTGTCAGCGTAGGTATGGGGCTTTGTGAGCATGGCGTGTTTCTTCTCTGGATAAACAGATATAACGTCAATGCCGACACACTCTTGTATGATGCGGAGTTAGTACTGTATAGGCCTGAAGACTCTGAGAAGGTGTCTACCTGTACAGAACATGAGCACGTCATTAGAATACTGCGCCACATTGACGTGCAAGGAAGTCTGTCATGTAGTCGCTGTAAAGCGTTAGGGATAGCACAGGACATTTTCCTCCTCTCTTGTATAGTCTGCCAGTTGCCTTTCGGAAACCAAAATTTCTGAGATGAAGCAATGGAGGTTGTCTAAGTCCATTGGTTCAGCTCTACCGAAATCAAACTGTCTGAAAAACATATCTAGAAGGCGCACAAAAAAGGGACACATAATTCATGTTTTGTGAGACTTCCCGTCGCTATCCTTGAATTTTCATTCTATTCTTTTTGTTTTGTTTTTCTCCACACTGTTACCACACAGCAAAGATTGTGGAATGGTTTCACTCACAATCAATCCCACTACGGAAGACACTCACTGCCGCCGAGACAGTTTTAAAATTATCTAATTAGTCTTCCTCTTACTTGGTCGCTTTATCAGATACGTGGTTTTTATTTGGACAGGAATTTCTAGTTTGGAAGCAAGGAAAGCAATTGTTAACTTATAAATTCCCTATTCAAAAGCATAATAACCCATTTTCTTGAAGTAATTCTTATTAAGCAATACTCCCGAAATGTCTTAAGTGTTTTTGATAATTAGCATTAATAAAATTATTCTCCGGGAAGATATTAATAACAAGGATGATGCAATTAATGTGTCCGATTAATGTTTAGAATTGTAAGTCAATAGCCCTATTAAATTGTAATATAAAATAATTCATAAGGTAGAGATAAACCATATTAACTATTAGCAATATATTATATGCACTATATAGTGCTTCTGAGTTAAAGCATTAAACATTCTTGCATTAAGTTTATTGTAGTCATTGTGGCTTATAATAGAAATAAACGAAGTTCGATCAGCATATATTTAAAAATAATTGAGAAATGTTGAAGTGTTTTCCAAAATAACCTGCAATATAACGTCTTTTTTTACATATATGATTACTTTGAATCAAGAAAATGAATTAAATTTTCACTTTGCATCCGTAATATATAAACTCTTATGCAAAACCCATCCCTGGATTAAAATTTCTGCGCCCTGTACATCTATCTATAAAGCTCGGGCTTTAAAGTACTTACATTTCTAAGTCACCATTCAGGTAGTTGTTTCATGTATTTATGAGAACTCCTAAGTGGTTTACCAGAAAAACACCAGTGAGTAGGACAATTTAATGTCATGTCAGCACGACGGCCATAGTAGCTCAATGGTTAGAGCGGCTGGACGGCAACTAGAAGATCCGTGGCTCTAATCCCGGCTATGGCATTGAATTTTTAGTCTGACTATCTTTCCATACTTTAGCCTACACACGGTTAGTGTGAAAGAACAATTAATTTCCATTAATTGTACCTAATAGTGGTCCGAACTATAAAGCCCGGGCCTTAAAATACTTACAGCATAGTAAGTCGCCATTAAGGTAGTTGTCTCATGTGTTTATGAGAACTCCTAAGTGGTTTTCCGGGAAAAACAGAAGTCAGTTGGAGAATTTAATGTCACGTTGGCACATTGGCCTTAGTAGCTCAATGGTTAGAGCGGCTGGACGGCAACCAGAAGATCCGTTGTTCAAATCCCGGCTATGGCATTGAACTTTTCAGTCTATCTTTCCTAACTGTTGTCTAACAGGCAAGCAATAGAGGTTACCCTTACACACCTATCTGGACAGATTTAACACTTTTGTTGCGTTAACTCATTAACAAATTTCTGAATAATGTAAGCTTTTTATCAAAGTAATCATGAAAAACTCACAGAACGTATCTTCTTTAAGTTCCTGTAGGATAGAATGTTATCGGAAAACATGAGAAACGGGACGGGCTTTAAGCAGAAATGTAGAATCTGCTCTTTTTTGTTTGTTACCTCTTTCCTGGTACTCTCTCATAAATTACATTTCACAGCCTGTTGTTTTCAAACACAAAAACAGCAGAATTTTTTAATCTCTACATATCACATAATATTTCTGACAACGATGCTCTATTTTTACTTTACGCAGATCATTTTAACAAATTACATCCCTTGTTATTCTCAAACAATGCGGGGAAAAAGTGATACATTTTGCTTTGGCTTCTTACTCAAATTAGAAACAAAAGGGAAGTTCGTTCTCATCGCAATCCATTCGTTGTGTATAGAACATACGTGACACAGAGTGAATAAAATAAACCTTTAATTTAAAATGCAGCAAAATTATGCAAGCAGACGTATCTCATGAGCATGTTGATGAATATAACCGCTAAAAAGAAGGTATTACCGTTATTGTAAGAAACTTAAATATTATATTGCTAACACATTTAAGATACAGGAATACAGCATCTGAAAAGTAATGGGAAACGTTACCAACAATGGCAGTAAATGCTGCCTAAATGTAATTAGATAAAAGAACAATCACCAAACAAACCAGAACAAAGTAGAAACATTAACCTCATTCCCCTGCAGAAACATCTTAGCTATCACTAAACTATTTTGTGCCTTTGTCACGCATATTATATACAATCATTTGAAGCTAATAGGCCAAGAATACTTGTTTTAAAATACTGCTGCACTATTTTTACAGCTAAATAAAGGCATTATACATTTACATCGGTATTTAAGGCTAGATTATTTACGAGTACATGTAGTTATACATTTCTGCGACACTTCTCTTAGGAAGTATTACAAATCTAAGGGTATTGATGGAAATAATCATTTCTTCCACACTAGCCGTGTGTAGGCCAAGGTTTGAATGAGTAGAGCCAGACTGAAGAATTCAATGCTAACTTTAATATCATGTCAGCATGTTGGCCATAGTAGCTCAGATGGTTAGAGCAACCGCACTGAGAGCAAGAGATCCGTGGTTCGAATCCCGGTTATGGCATTGAATTTTTCAGTCTGGCTCTACTCATTCTAAGAGTATTGCCACAATTGCCAACGTTTAAGAGTTTGGTAGCCTTGTTAGTTGCAGTCAAAGTTTCAAATGATCCAAGGTAACGCTTCACTTCTCATTTGCTGGAGTACAGTCAACAGGAGCAAGAACAAATATGTTGGAGGGAGAGGTACTTAGTAATTTATGACACTGTAATTAGTCTCTCCCACAAATAATTTTGAATGAAGCTAAAATAATTCTAACTTTGCTGAGAGGTAGAATTTTTATGTGTTAGTAAGGCAAGATTTGGATAGTGCTTTCGGCTAAATTTGATTTGCTCCTTCGGTACATTTTCAAGATGACATTATTAACATAAAGTTGCAAATAATAAAAATAAAAGGATTTGCTTAATACTGCTAATAGTGCACTAAAATGTTTAATTAAATTATTAATTAAATTAATAGTTAATTACTGATTAAATGTTTAAGGATATGATATCGAATTGAGAAAAGGTTCTTTCCAGCAAGATGGAGCAACCTGCCATACATCTAATGACACCATGGAACTTGTAACCAGTTTCTGTGATAACACTGGGCAGCAATGAAAAGGTTTCGGGACTAAAACTACGGAATTTGCATGTATTTCCACCTGCTGAATTCAAAAATAACCATAAAATGATATATTAGTTCTAGTTTTGAAGATTGAACCCGAAATTAAGAATTGCAATGTATAAAGAATCAGAATGGATGTCAAAGGAATGTTGCTTCTTTGTTACAACACGTGCAAGGGCAGTTGAGTCGAATAGCAGTTTGGGTGAATAAGTTGTTTTAACAAAAGAAACGTAAGAAACAGTGTCCTTAGCAGATTTCTAAAGGATAGCACTTGACTGTGTCAATAGGGCATTCTTCGGATCCTACATAATGGCGACCAAATAGCCACAAAGGAAATCTTTGGTTGAAAAATGGGTTTCCAAAAGGTGAAAGCGACATACTCACACGCAGCTGTAAGGACAGTCAGTCACTTCGTGGCTGGCAAGCCATTGAACCTGTTCGAGGCGTGAAGCCTATTAGGGCTGTCAACTTGTTCTGTCTTGGCCCAGGCATACCAGAAATGAGAGAAGATATTTGTCGCTTCATATATACGTGAGGAACGAACAAAGTTTATCAAGTAATAAACATTCCGCCCTAAGTAACTCTAAACAGGGATATTGGTAACCCTTGGTCGGCAACTTAAAGTTTGATATTCGGATAAAAGAAGCAGTCAATAAATCAGTTTGAAACGGACATTACAACTTATAACCCCCGCAAAATACACGCGCGCAAACTTTTCGCGCCAGGAGACGTAGCTTCTCTCCCCCATATGCGACAGCGACTGTTGAAAATTCCGCGCAATCTTTTCGCGCCAACAGCGTAGTTTCTCCGCCACGTATGCAACAGGACTGGGGCAAAGTTTAGCTTTCTGTAACGTTTTTATTTAACTGGGTCTACAAACAATGCTCCCACTGCTTACATGGGAAAGTTATGTAGCTGCTATCTTATTGATCGACAACTACCCTAGTCACTTTTTATACATTTGCGGGGAATATTTTTGATTAATTTGTCGAGAGAATGCATATGGTGTCTTTTTTAGGCAATAACCTTTTTCTTAAATATTTTTAGGATGCACTCGATTTCTCTTGTCAGAACTTTGCCTTAATGAACCACTTGAAACCCTGAAGATATATGACACTCCTTTCCTTTTGTTACCGGAACAAAACGCTTCCTCTGACTCAAGGTCAGTTTCAAGCTTGTTTGACATACATACAATTTTTATTTTTTTACAAAAATAATTTTTAACATGTAGAAATACGAGGGCTATGCAGAAAGTAGATTACGTTTTGGAATAAAAAGTAAACAAAGTATAGGAAACAAATTTTATTATATACAGATGAAAGCCACACTCAAATACTACTTTTCGACATAGTCACCATTCAAATTCAGGCATTTATCGTAGCGATGTACGAGCTTGGAAATTCCTTCGTCGAAAAATTCGGCCGCCTGCGCCTTCAACCACTTCGTTACCTCTTCTTGCAGCTGTGAGTCGTCATCAAAACGCTGCATAGCCAGCCACTTCTTCATTGCTGGGAATAGGTGGAAGTCGCTTGGTGCCAGGTCGGGACTGTACGGCGGATGAGGAAACAACTCCCACTTAAAAGATTCAGGAACTTCACGAGTGACATTTGCCGTGTGGGGCTGGGCGTTGTCGTGAATCAACAAGATCTTAGAGCTCAACATTCCTCTGCGCTTGTTTTGAATGGCTCTTCTGAGTTTTTGGAGAGTTTGGCAATACCTTTGAGAGTTTATTGTAGTGCCTCTTTCCAGGAAGTCCACCAAAATCACACCTTTTCTGTCCCAAAAAACAGTCGCCATCATCTTCCTTGCCGACATTGTTTGCATGCATTTCTTGGGTTTTTGGGGAGAACTTTGTGCCCCCACTGCATTGATTGCAATTTCGTTTCACAGTTCACGTGTTTCACCCATGTTTCGTCACCTGTAACGATGCGATCGAGTAAAGAGTCACCATCTTTATGGTAAACGTCCAAAAAGTTCAACGCTGCAGCCATTCGCTGATTTTTGTGGTCCTCTGTCAAGATTTTTGGAATCCATCTTGCACAAAACTTGTGGTAACCAAGCTTTTCGCTGATGATTTCGTGCAACAAACTTCGCGAAATTTGTGGAAAACTCAAAGAAAGTTCCGTTATTGTGAACCTTCGATTTTCACGGACTTTAGCATCGACTTTTTCGACAAGTTCGGCAGTCACTATGCTGGGTCTCCCACTTCGATCTTCGTCGTGAACATTGGTTCGGCCATTTTTAAATCTGATGACCCACTGACGCACTCCACCTTCAGTGATAATGTTGTCCCCATACAGTTCACAAAGCTGCCGATAGATTTCTATCGGTTTACAGTTTTTTGCAGTCAGAAACCTTATTACTGCACGCACCTCGCAGCTCGCGGGATTTTCAATTAACGCAGACATTTCAAACCGTCACAGTATCTGAACGGAGCACAGCACGAACCTCTCACTAGCACGGCTATATGCCGACTGAGCTGCGCAACGCTCTGACCCCAAGATGGCCGCGCTAGCCCCGCCCCTAGCGGAAACAGACGAAAACGTAATCTACTTTCTGGATAGCCCTCGTATATAAGATATCGTTCATACAGTACATAGAGCTGACAAACGTTTTAATTAACTTTTAACATATGATTGATTAGTAGGAACAGGCAGTAATGTCTCAAGTGTCAATTACCCATTTTCTTGAAAGGAATCACAGACAGCTTGCGTGGTCATCGAGGAAGAAAGTCATGGCTGGAGGGAGTGTATTTCCTTCTCGTAAATAAGGACTTACGCGTGATCTATTCCTCTACGTTCCACATGAGTATATCCGTATATTAATATAGATTGGTATACATTGGTCGGAAACTTCGCGATTTACGTGGATGTGTTAAAACGAAGCAGTCAGTAAACGAATCTTAAACTTGGATTCCGGTGTCATCGTTATTCTTATATACACTCATGCAGACCCTGGATAAGACTCTTGCTCAAGAATGGGGCTAGACCATACACAGCTTCAAATTTGTGTACCGTTGGGGAGATGATGACAGGGATTTATTGAACCTGTTTGAAAAAAAAAACAGACAAAACGTGTATCTGGAGACTAAAGACAGCTAAAGACAGCGAAATATATATATATAAATTAAATCATTTTTATTTTGATTAACTATGTACCTTTTAAAGTATGCTCAGTACTTTTGAGCGATCAGGGGTACTTTGACCACACTTTGGAGACAAGCTTATATATTACTGGTCCGCCGATATTTGGCACGCTGCTGTGAATTTGAATACTTAAATACTAGCACTTCAGCTTATCTTGCAAATTATAATTACAGTAATCACATACCTCGGTCACCGAAGCTGTTGGAAATTATGTCCTCGTGCTGCCACACATGTCTCACAGCTTCGAAGAAAATTTCTGTTGACAGCATTAATTTATCTTCTGAAATAGCAGTAATTTCCCATCTGATATTGTCTCTCAGCTTTTCCAACGTATGTGGGCTGTTCGGTTACATTTCACATTTTAAGTTCCCCCATAAATAAGCATTTCATACTGGAACGTCTGGGTTTCGCAGTGACCAAAGCTTTACTGATGACCCTATATTTAAAAAATAGCCTAATTAATTCCAACAATAGATGAGCTGTATGTGCTGTAGCAGTCTTGTTAATAAGCCTGTGTGCATTTATTGTCGCACGAATATGCCAGAAATAGTTTGATTACCATTAACCGTTTGCTAAAAGAATATAGCCCCTATAATGTGGTATGCATTCACAGTAATGCAATGGCATTTCGTGCGTAATGTAGGTTTTTTTCTGTATTCTAATATTTTTTTTTTTTTTTTTGGTGAGATGAATGACCATGTAATGAAAATCCTGCTTCGTCTGCGGAAAAAGTAGCTTTGAGTCTATAGAGCCATGCAATTGCAGCAATTTACTCTACTGACAGTATCATATGATTGCTATTCCTGAACTCCGCTGACGTAAATCTTTGTAATTACAAATTTTAGTGGCCTTCCAGGCCGAGAATTGTGAAACACTTGTTTACTGCAATAATCCACTCAGATATTTTTTGGATTACTTTGTAACTTTTGTCCAATCTCATCCAGTGTTTCTTTTTTAGGTTTCCTATCAAGAATGGAACCAGTTTCTCTGAATGTCTTTACAATTTTACGAACTGTGTCTCTTTGAGGCGCAGCAACAACAGGAAATCTATCTGGAAATCTGAGCAGCCGACCACCAGTGAAAAAGGCACAGCATATAGTCCAATTTGCAGAAATTAAAATTGCTCTCTATTTCCGTAGAAATACATCGTTCAATTCTCACATAACAACATTACCTCACATACACCACACAATCTATCAAGGTCGCTGACCAAAACAAACAGCGTTCTGATTACACCTGTTTACAATATCAGCTCAGCTGTTTACTGCTTACGACTGTTCGCGTCTGCCTCTTGGCAAGTCGTCGCCTTCTTAAATACCTCTTTGATACATTCTAGATATTTCCGGAACAATAAAGAAACCAAATAATCTATCACCTTCCAGAAGCGTAACATTATCTATGCCGCCAAGTCCTTTATCTCAGCTATTTTTATTTGCCAGTCCTCTGTGTACACTAGCACTGCGCTATCGTAGATAACGGCTTCGCGACAGTAAATATATATATTACATCCATATGCAACTAAAACACACTGTAAATTTTGGTAGCGTGTCTGCCTAACTTTCAAGAAATCCCCAGTTATAATCTCGTTAGGGTGAATTTTCTGGATGAGGTTCTTTACGGAATGTCCTCTTATCCTGAAAGATGAACTGTAAGCTTTACGCCTATTTCATTTCTCGTACGATATGACAACGTTGGAGGACGTAAATTTTACAAAGAAAAATAAAAACCATTTATTGTTCTTTGAATACGACCATTATACTGGATATCCCGTTAACGTTTGCTGTAGAGCTAATATGGAGAACCATTTAAGGACAGAGCATTAATCCTTTCCTGTGTATATTGACAACTATCAATGGACGTTCCACCATTTCAGAGAAAATCGATAAACGACATTCATGGTGTACTAACATCACACGGTTTGGATTTTTTCTTTTTGTCATTTTGCCCCGTCTTTTAACTGCAGTGGTCATATCGGCGGCCTTGTTCCTTTGGAACATATCGATGGTGTTAACTTCTAAATGTTGGGTTGTATATTTTGTATTTTAATGATTAGATCACGCACAGATTCACACTCTCAGTCATACTTCCAGACTCTGGGGAAGATGGAGAATCAACTTGGATGGAGAAAAATCTCCACCCCAGCCGGAAATGGAACCCGGAACCCATTGCACAGCAGGCAGGTGCTCTACCCACTAAGCTAAAGTGACAGCCACGGTTTGGAATTATCTGCACGGTGAAAGCAACTAAAGAGCTTCTGGTGCAAGTGGGCCAACTGATATATCCTAATTTATTACCCGATGGTAGAGATGAAAGTAAATTGTATACAGCTATACATGATTGTACCTATTAAGTTAATTAATTTGCATTCATCAATATTGAAAATAAGACCAAATGGTATAAATTTATAATTAGTTGATAAACGTAATTTTTTTCTGGTACATCATCCATATTTTTCGCAGCAGAGCAAACAAATTTTAAAATGCAAAATACCATTCAAAAGTACAAATGCTTTGTAGCAAACCAGTATTGACCGTCTTATTTTACAGGTGGTCATGCTTCATGAAGTGTTTAAATGCAAGGCTCAAAGCTGTCTCAAGTGAAATGGTAAAAAGGATGATGGATATGTATCGAGGTACGTGAAGGAGCGTATGGAAAATGATGGATTCTCTCTGAAGATACTTACCTTGACCTCTTGGGGATATCGAAGAAGACGCACTAACGAAGATGGAGTACATCAAAGTTGTCATTATAAATACGAGAAGAGCGGAAATTCTGAACCTGCGTTTAAGGCACATGCTTTGACTGGTTGCCATATGTATTTGTATTGTATTGTTGAATTTACTTACCAGCGCCAGTGCTAAGTTAAAGGCTAAGACGTCAAGACAAATATCTCTGCATTTATAAGTAATGCTTATTTATGTAATTTAAATAATATTAAGATAATATAGCCATTTATGTCATTTTACGGTCCTCCGTTGCTTGTAGAACTAGCATATATGTGTGTGTGCTCATAGGAAGTTGCAATTGAAGTTCTCAAATCGTTTGGAAAGCTTTTTAAAACGTTACCGGATTTAATTTGAAACCCAGTTGTTAGTATGCTGAGGTTCATATAGTTTAACAATTCAGGTCAACAGCCACTAGATGAGCAGTATGGTTATAGGTACGGTGATGGTTTATTATGTATTTTAGGAATGTCTAACGTAGTCTTAGCTGAAAAGGAATTAGTAACAACTTGTTTTGAGTGAAGCTTAAAAATTAAACCTGTTTTAATAAATTGCGAAATTACTTCTACCAATAGATTTTACTATTGCCAATACACGTAAAAATAATAATTTCAATGTAGTGTATGTATGTTTTTTATTTTAAGTTAAGTTTACAATTCCAAAAAGTTACAGTGATCTTTACTGCTGAACAGGTCTGAACTTATATTTGCTCTTAAGCTTTGCCACATACCAAACTTAAGTCAGGGGAAGACATGTAGTGCCAGTGTGACGTCACCTCCGCCAGCTCTCACCGCAAAATGTGCTCCCGAACGAAACGCAGGTTAACGTGTGACGTCAGCATGCTGATTACTGCTGTCGAAGGGGAAGGAATTGTTTGATATGTACGGGCAGGAAAGACAGGAAACGTATTGGGTGTTAATAATATGTACAACTTACATCTTGGGTGTTTTAATAATAATACTGACTGCTTTAATTACACAATTGGTCACTTACATTTTAGCTCTGTGCTATGAGAAAATATGTAAAACTTCAACTTGTAGTTTATCTGAAGGTCAGACATGTTATAAAGTAAATAAAGTAAACCATCAAGTAATTTTCTATGCAAATTAGAGGAGACCCATTCAGAACAAAATCAGATGGACATTGTCCGACACCCTCTGTTTTGTTTTTTCTTTAACTAGTTTATCAATGTCAGGACGTAATGTCTGGGCAATCTGTAATCGAAGGCTGCATGTTAGACTGTAATGCGACAAGGTACTTCGGGGTTTGGACTTAGCTAATTTCATAACAGAAAAAAAAATGTCACACACATATGTCGAACCAAACATACACAATGCCCGTGCGGCAAGTGAATACAACCTCGGAAATCTGGTTTGGGAGACATTCTTGTAAAATTGATCCAAGTCTTCCTTGTGTGTATATTTGCCCTTCAATAAATTGTCACATTGTAAATTTACGGTTCCATTAGCTACGTGGCAGCTACATTGTTGTCATCGAGTGCGCTAGATTCTGTACTCACTGCCCCATTTATATAGGCAACTTGCTACTACACGGCACTTGCCCGACATCACACGCACTGCAGGCCACACTCCCGGCTGAAATACGTCACACTCTCGAAGCTGTCTTCATCTGACTTGCGTTGTGGAGCTTCCAGATACTCAAATTGAGGTGCTCAAAGGTTCCCTCTGAAAGAAGCTGGGAAAGCTCAACTTGGCAGTGGCAGCTCCAATGGCCACTTTCTGTTGGAGCCGAGCAAAAGTTTGCACAGACAACCTGCTGTGCCATCTGCCTAACTTTGACCGATACACAGTCCCGGTGTCGTTCTGTAACATTAAATGGGAGGAAATGGGCGAAAGTACAGCTCTGGGCGAAGACAGCATTCCAACTTTCTCCTTGGGATCAGGGAAAACCCATGCAAAAATCCAAGGTCAAAATAGGTAACCACGGGGGATGAAAACCGGGAACTCCCGAATACGAGCCTCATTCGGTTTTGGTTATCTGTCACTTCTGCAGTGAATATTCTGCAAAATACGCAACTGGGGCACTACTGAGAAATGTAGTACACGCATAATACTGTAAATGCATATTGCACTTATAATTTCGCATATTAGCTGTTCATCTATAGAATACATCGTTAATAAACACATACTTCCAATGATGTATTAAATAGATGAATGTGTGGATATATGTGGGTGAATAAATCGAAGTAAAGCATACTCCAGAGATGCTCCATAGAAGCGTCGGTGTGTAGGAGGCATTTGAATCAGATTACATTACCATTCAACAGCAAACACCACTCTCCCAGTCATGCTTTTTGTAAGACCCTTTAATGCTGCCTACGTAGCACCTGCACTTATCTCCTGAATTTTGTTAAAACATCATCAATGTCCATTTCAAGTCTGGAAGCATATAATAAATTCACTCAGGATAATAGAAACCCGTGTTATACTTTTTTTCACCACCAGGGGATGGTAGGAGATTCTTACCTCATCCTAACCTTTTCAGGTGCTAGCCATTATTCCATTCTTGTTGACTGTCTGCTTTAGTGATGAAGGAGGAATACGATGTGGTATTACCTAACCTCCCACATGTCCGAATATTTGCATATAGCAAATAGCGTTCAGGTCAAGTTATGACGTAATGAAACGAAGTAACGTAGCTAAGCTAGATGTTGCAGGTAATACAGTAACATTATTGTGTGAACATTTTTATCTACAAATATACAATTCAAGAGCTTTACATGTGAATTCCAAGTCTAGCAATTTTCCGTTTATTAGACATTTTACTTTATTTGCCACGAACATGGCATTAATATTGAGATTTCAACAAAAATAATCGTTTTGAGACCATCTTAACCAGAAGAAATATTTTAGAACATTATTCGTGTGTATTGGTTTTTGTGTATATCAATTTAACTTAGGTTATAAAACTCACATAGGAATGAAACTTGGAATTCAATTTGAGCAACTCAAGATTCCTCCCTAAGCTTTCATTTAAATTGTATATTTTCCGAATCATTTAATAATTTTGGCAAAAAAACCTGTAACGTGTTCGATTAAATAAATATTTTAAATTTGTTTACTTATAATTATTTTGTTCCACTTATACCACGTTTTTAACTGGAGTGCTCATATCGGCGGCCCTTCTCCATTGGAACATATCGATGGTGTTAACTCGTAACCGTTGGCATATACCATTAAAGGGGGAATCATCTTCGTTGTAGAAAAATCCCCACCACATTGCCGGTAATCGAAACCAGGACCCCTAGCAGCCAGGCAGGTTCTCCACCAAATGAGCTATGGGGCCAGCCAACTTAGATTTTTTTTTTTTTTTTTTTTTTTTTTTTTTTTTTTTGTAATTTACGTCCTCCTACGTCATATCATTAAAAGGGGAATTATCTTGGTTGCAGAAAAATCCCCGCCCCATTGCCAGGACCCTAGCACGGCAGGAAGGTTCTCCACCAAATAAGCTATGGGGCCAGTATATATATATATATATATATATATATATATATATATATATATATATATATATATATATATATACAAATATATATACATTTGTAATTTACGTCCTCCAACGTCAAGTAATATGGGACGATGAATGGAATGGGTGAAATGATGCTCAAATGAGTCCGGGGTCCATGGAGCTTAGAGTTACCCAACATCGCCTGTCAGGATAAGGGAAACACCCGGAAAAACCTTATCTAGGTAATTCACCCTAACCGAGATTCGAACTCAGGACCTCTTGAACGTGAGGCAGACACGCTACCATCTACGCTACCAAAGCGGGCAACTAAGAATTGTATACCTTCAATTTTGTGGATATTATATCTGAAGTCCTTTTCATCATGAAAGACCTTTGCATAGCTGCTGAATGTGAACCATTAAAAACCTTTTACTGCACAAACATTTACATATAAATCAAACAGAGTTGTAGTCAGGTGCACCTTTTTTGCTGTTAACCATACCTTTTGGGTGGATTAAAATCTTCAAACATGTAGGTTGCTCAAAAGGGAAGTGGTTACTTAATTGTTCTTCTGCTGATGTACAGAGCACATTATTTCAAAGCCATAACATGGAGACTTGATCTTAAACTACTTCAAATCGTTCATGCCCACTGTATTCCTCTACACGCACGTAACGTATTATTTTTTCATTATGCACCTTGTACTGTATTTATTAGAATGCTTAAAATATTTTCATGTGAAGCTACTGTGGGCTAACTTATTTATAACAGAAGAATTATTTAAATAAGCAGAGAATTGAAAATATATCCTTCAACACATTCCCCAAAGATAGAGCAAAGTGTATCGAACTCTAAAAGGATCACTGAGGGTCATCAGATGTTGCAAGATATTTTTATTTTGAAACTCTAAATCAACACATTCTGAGCATACTTTTATAGTATAATACTTGCATTTAAAACTGCAGACATTTTCGGTCATTTATGTATTCTTGGAGCTGTACTACGAATTTCAAATATATGAAGAAAAGTATATTATATACTTTTAAGGAAATAATATAGTCAGTAGTATGTAATTGAGAGTTTCGGCACAGTGTAGATATGATGCTGAACTCTCCTCTGTGTTAATATATGAGTGATGAATGCTCATTGATTTAGAACTCTCCTATGTGAATATCGAGTTGTAAAAGAAGGGGAGTGTTGGCGTAGTGCCGTTCTCCCCTGTGCAGTGAGATGTGTTTGAAGGGGGGGGTGATGATGATGATGATGATGATGATGATGATGATGATGGTGTGTGTGTGTGATGGGTGGATGGGTAACGGGGTTCCGGGGGTGTTTGAATTAAATGTGTTGATAATAATTCTTTTCGACGTGTGTGTGTGTGTGTGTGTGTGTGTGCGCGCTTAAACTCTCATGTACGAATATCGAGTCTAGGGTTAGATATGGGGATTCGGCCGGCGGGTATGTTTGAATTAAATGTGTTGATAGCAATTCTTCGATGTTTGTGCTTAAACTCTCATGTATGAATATCGAGTTAAATGTGTTGATAGTAATTTTTCGATGTCTGTGCTTAGACACTCATGTATGAATATCGAGTCTAGGGTTTGATATCTATTACGTTTAGTGTATGATATATGATGCAGTATCGCTATTCTTTAGATAAAAGAATATCGAGAGAATGATTAGGTAGGTCTACTGGGAGAGATATATGAAATAAATGTAATAAGACATTCTGGTAAGGGGTGTTCCTAACCAGAATCCATCCTTGAGCTATGTATCTAAGAGCGATGTAAGGTTAAGAAAAAAAAGGTTAAATTCCATTCCCACATCGAGGTATGAGAAAATATAAATCTGTTCCATATTGAAGTATAAGGGTGATGACGTGTTGTCATCCTCCAAGATTTGTGCATATGTATGTATGTGTGGGCGTATAAATATTCATCTATGAAAATTGAGTTCTCTCGGGAGGATTCATATATATGAATATAGATTCATTGGTTCGATACCCATTCATGTACGCGAGGATAAACACTAGTCCTCCTCCAGTACAAGCGTCGAGAGGGTGGAAGGGGGGGGAATGGGATAAAACGGTAATATAGTAAATTCGAATTAACAGGTTTCATCCTGTCTCCGCTAGCTCGGGAACGAACGCGTCCTCACTGCACACAAACCCTCCATACGTTATGTACAATCAACGAGAGGATGGGGAGGGGGGAGACAGGTATGATCACGTTTCATCACCAATCTGCTCACTCGGGAACTAATGCATTCTCACTTTACATCGCAACGTCAAGATGAGTGGAACAACAACTCCTATCATTGAAAGTGATACCAGATTCTGGGAGAATCTACGCAATTTCGAAGATTTGCAAAAGCATTGGGTTGAGCATCACGATGAAACGTGTGATGGGAAGATGCATCAAGTGATTTGCAAGAATCCTTCCCATCGTGATTCGATCACATCTTATGCTCAATGCGTAAAGAATTGTAAAGTGTATTTCGGGTAAGTAGAATTATAATTGAGTGTTAACGTGAAAGTGTTGTTATGTGTTAGATAACTAATGATAAATATGTTTATTTCAGTAAAGCCCAAAGTGAAGATGTGGCATGCCAGTCCGAACAGGATCAAGGTGAAGATGTGTGCGGTCCGTACAATGATCGTCCGTTTAAGGATATCGGTACATCGAAATCTGAGGAAGAAGTCATAGAAAAGTGAATATAAAATAATAAGAGTTTTACGTTAACAAGTGTATTAAATATTCACGATGTTGAGACATAGTTCGTGTATGTCCGCAGATCCAATAAGAAAGGAGACAAGAAAAAGAAGAAGACGAACTGCAAACCAAGAATCGTCAAAGCCGAGAAGACGTTCGATCAAGACAGTTTCATCATAATGATGTTCGAACCCTTCACACCCTTCGCAGAAGAAGTAGAGGAAGAAGTTGCGAGTGATGGTAAATAGTGTGTGCATGAACGATAACGACATCTCCATCAGCATTGACTTTCGTGTGAACATAGGATTATACAATGAACTCCCATCACTTTACATTAAAGCCACACATGACGATACGTTTGTGTATATTACAGAAGAGGATTGGGAGGTAAAAATGTCAAATTTGTGTGTTTTGGATACGTATCTGAAAGATGGTAAGCATCCATGTGCACCGTACAGTGAAAAAATAATTTATGCATTTAATATAATGTTATGCATGAATAAGATGAAAGAAATAACGTTTGTGAATACATGTTTAAATGAGGGCAGTATAAATCTGAATAGTACTGCATTCAATGGACTTAAAAGACTAATTCCATATATTGAAAGAAATTTATATCAATTGTATGATATTCATAAATCATTATGTTCATATGATGCAAAAAGCAGGAGTGCAAGGAAGAGGATATTGGAGATGTATGTTAAAGTCAATAAAAAGATAATTTGAATTTGTAATGTTTTATTTATTACACCTATATGATAGATTGTACAACATGAGTTAATGGTTTATAAGTGAATAATTTATCATGAATAATTAAACAGAATAATGAAGTTTGTGCAGGAAAATTTGACGATGCTTGAACTTCCAATCTGACATTCACTGCCCCCGTCACAGTATCCTCAGGTTGATGAGAGCAATCGATGACGAATAGCGGTGCATATTTCAGAAAGTCGTTCTTTTTCAAAAGAGGGTAATTCTCCTTTCCATAGTAGGATGATTGAAATTTGGAATATTGATCATACAGAGATGCAAATTTCGAATTGGCGAAATCCAAATTCATATCGTGATAAGGGTAAGATTCACTGCTGAGATAAAGTTTCAGATTGGTGATATTACAATTATCAAATAGAGAAGCATCCTTAGCGAGATGATTCAATCTATCCACTTGTGCACCGACTATGACGAAACGTGGTTTTTCAAGTTTAGTCGTGGTTGCAATGTTCCATGTGGACGCTTTAGTTTGAGGTACAGCAGGTTGAGTGTGAAGGTCCAAGGTTCAAAATGCGACGTGTAGAGGTTTATCCGATTTGACGAGTTTAAGTTTATCAACTCGTTCAGAATCTGAAAGTCGAAGTACAGGCATCCTCCATTCAAGTCTAGTTAGTTGTATGGTTGTAGGATCGTTTCCAATGATACAATTATTAGAATCCTTAGATCTAATGAGAATAAGTTCAAACTTGCTATTAAGTATGACCTCCTTGTGATCGTCGGCGAAACCCAGCAACATCGAAAGAGGAACGATAGCATTGAAGATACCATTCGATGTATTCACGATGTCTACCACACCTCCTGGATAGATCCATCCTGCATTAAGTAAACGATTCTATTCCAGTTCATTCAGTGCTGCATAGTTACGCATCGTTGATGAAATGCCCGGATTCCTAGTTCTATCAATAGTCGTTCCATTCATATCCAGACGAATCTCATCGAATAGGAATGCCATAGCATTGTTACTCAATTTCGATGTGGCGACGGTGCCGTCGGGTTTAGTGAGAGTCCCCTCAATGTAGAGATAACTTCTACTAGGAAGCGTGTACAAATCTTCAGCTTGACATGGAATTCTAATTTCATCGTTCACATCGAGAGCTGACGTATTGTACGGTAGGAATACGTGTTCTTCCTCCTTACTGATCTTATCATCAAAGGTCGGAATCCCGGTCTCGTCCAACACATCCATCATAGAACCTTGAAGCCTAAGTTAGCGAGAAATTTTCGATTAGACGATGTGATTAGCTTGCGGGCCGATGATCGAGTAGAGTTCAATCTCGAGAGATGTTTTTAATATAGCATCGTCTCTTAAAACTTATACCCATTACGACGTATGTGCAATCGTACAGTGATGGTTTCGTTCCTGAAATCTAACTTATCGCCGTTCTGGTCTACCACTCTAATGTCGAGATGATTAATGAGATTCGTATCGATGATTGGTAAATATATAGGACTTGATGGTTCCTACGAGATATGATAACCTGGACGTACCGATGGGAAAAATTCATACAGAGAATGACCACCTTTACCATTGATGAAAGATCCCGTTGCAAGACTACACTCGATACGTATGATGCTGACCTTGAATATGTTAACCAAATCATTAGACTCGGTCAGCACGTTCGCCGGTACCCTCTGTTTAGAGGTGAAACCGAGAAGAGGAGCAATAGATCTCTCACGATTAAAGTCGATAATATAGGGAGATTGAATTTCTGATTTCATGGTGTTACTATTAGCACGTAGAATAAAGTCGTCACCGATGTCGAAAACATCCCTGATCAATCTGGCGATATCATCCAATTCATAAGTACCCGGTGGCATTACTATACGTTCGACTTTTCCATCGCGAACGTAATGCAATAGATTACTACTCTCGTCCACATTCGGAATCGAGTAAAAAGTCTCAAAATTCAATAGAGCTATCTCGTAATGCCCTTTAGGATCCAGATGTAATGGTGGATTTAAAAACGTAGAGAAGCTGGTATCACTACCACTCACGGTGATCGTGTAACTCATCGAGGAGAAACTGAAGGCACAAGTGACCGCAAATCACAGAATCGAATTCTTGAAATCTCGTCGTATTATATAGGAGCTTGACACCCGAAAGGTATGTTTCTATCTCTTCCGGAGGTCTCAGATCGCCGAAACTGTTAAAGTAGTAGGAAACGTTACCATCCTTACGTACAGCAATCCAATGTGTACCAGGATTATTTGATGTATCCAGATTCACTACTATTCTCTCATAGTATCGAGGACGTGGAGGGAGTTTATCGATCATGTAGACACCTCTAAAATGTGGAATGTGTAGACGTCGTGCATACGAATCGAACTCGGTAGCACTCAGGGCTTTTTCCGGGATAAATATAGGCCTCGCCCCGAATTTTTTGATCGAAGATACAATCCTCTACCCTTACGACGTCTAATACGGCGAAGACCTTTGGCCTGTGCCAAAGATTCCATACGCTCGTTGTGACGTGTTAATTCCGCAAGTTGTTTTGCATCCGAACGTTTCTTATCGACAGCCGTAGCAATCTGAGCAGCACCTCCAGCTAGACCACCTGCTACACCTAGAGCTGCTAAAAGTGGCAGCAAAGGTAAGAAACCACCTCTCTTGTTGCGACGTTTACGCATACCAGCGCCCGCTGCCAATTTACCCTTCATAAGTGTAGTCACAAGTCGAGCTGCAAGTCGTTCGCCCAAAGAAGCGTCGGCAGACTTTACACGTCTCCAAGCTTTCTCTACCAAAACCTTATCGGCTAGACGACGAGATTCTGTATCAGTACTCTCTGCGTAAGCCCGATCGTGATCGAGACAAGCTGAATCTAACCCGTTCACCGGTAAGTCACCTCTCTGCAAGCGTTTATGTAGTTTCGTTCCGGGACCGCAGAAACGATAACCCGGTAAATGTGCCTCAAATGGTAATGAATTAATCAAGGAATTAAGACTTCCCGAACCTTTGCGTGCACTTGTAGAGCGCAAGTCTCACTATGAAATAAAAAAAGGCAAAACGTGCTCTTAATAAGTATACGATTCCTATGACGATTGGCTAAATCCAGTAATTACATAGATTGCCGTTATCACGAACGAAATAAAAGGCAAAACTTATGCTTTATAAGTATTAGTCGCGATATGGAGATAGTAAAGCAAAAGTGTACACTACCCATACAGGTGTTAGATTTCGAGGATGACATTCGCAAAGGACGACACGGTACGTTGTTTCCGAGTAATGTTAGAGCGCTCATACTGGGCAGTTCAAATGCTGGAAAAACGAACGTTTTACTCAACCTGCTTATTCACGAGAATGGTCTGAGATTCGAAAACCTCTACATTTACTCGAAATCGTTGCAACAACCTAAATATAGATATTTACTCAGGTTACTGAAAACTATACCCGATATAGGTGTATTTACGTTCGATGATGGTGAAAAAGTGATTCAAACGTCGGATGCTAGAGAAAATTCGATATTCGTATTTGATGATGTGATAAACGAAAAACAGGGTAAGATAGCTTCATATTACAGTATGGGTAGACATCGTAATGACGATGCTATATATTTAGCACAATCATATGCTAAAGTACCTAAACATTTAATTAGAGATAATGCAAATATGATTATATTCCTTAGACAGGATAATCTCAATTTAAAACATATATACGAAGATTATATAAATACCGATATGTCCTATGATGAATTTAAGGATATGTGTAAACATATATGGGAGAGTGATGAACGATCCTTTGTTGTTATAGTACCAGAATATCCATTGAACGAGGGACGCTACCGTCACGGTTTTGATCGCTTTATCAGAATGAATAAATAGAATAATCCATCACTTAAGCAATGAGTATCGACAGGTTCGGATCCCGAAGAATCATACCCTCTAGGGGTGTGTTCAATCGATATATCATAACTAGAGATGGATCGGGAAACTATCGATTCAAGGGAAAGCGATTGTGCAATATTCACGACCCTGAAGAAGGTGACGATGCATCGACTAAACGTTATGTGGATACGCATACGGCTGACGTCGAGAATCGAATGCAGATCTTCAGCGAGCAGACATCGTATCAGCGTATGGGCGAGTTTGAAGCTATGCTTAGGGCTCACATACAAAAACCGCTCGACATCCAATAAAACAATTTAATGGAGTACTTAAGAAAATATACATTTAAACGTGATTCCGAAAATAATGTCATTATAGATGGTATAAGAATGAAAACGCTGTTGGAACCCCTTCACGAACACGACGTTCCTAATAAAAAATATGTAGATGACAGGATTCCAATTCACGATTCTAATGAAACTCTATCATTTCGAATGAAGAGCTTGAAGGATTTAGCCGATCCGATATATGATAGTGATGCAGTCACCATGAGTTATGTTAATCATTTCTTTATACAGAAACACAATGAATTGCAAACGGGTTTAACTGAGACTATAACAAACATTGCCGATACTATTACACGGAAACAGAATGAATTACAAGGTCAGTTAACTAGAACAATCACCTCCGCTAGCGAGACTATTACCACAGCTGTAGAAAAAGAATTGAAAGAATTAACCGCACGACAAACGGAACTTGATAATAAACTAATCACTATAAATAACGATATTCATACTATGAAAACACGAATGAGAAATGTTGTAAACACTATGTTACAACAATTGAAAGCACAACTCATAATTTCATTGCAAACACGTCCATTTCGAGGTCCCTCTTTAAGGTATACGTTAACATCGGGACTCGAATACTATAAAGTTCCTGGAAATGGAAGTGTACTCTTGTGTTCTATTGTATCATCGGTACATCCGCATGCTGTAAATGATACATTGTTTGCAATAAACGGAAGATTAGTTGAAAGATATCCTGTAAAAGTTGAAACTGGCGATATTCTATCGTTTACAGCGCCAGTCGGACGTACTAAAGATGGTCATATATTAAGTATAGAACTGATAGTTTCATATAAATTAGCAGTAGCTGATTAATTATACATTCACTTCGATATGGATGCTGAAGCTATAAGACTTAAGGAATCCATTGCCCGTCACAGTAGGGCAATAAGAGAAAAGTTACGTTCTCTCAAAGGAATGAAATTCGAAACGCAACGAGTCATGTCTGAAGTTCTTCAACCCGTAACCGAACCATTGAAAGTAATAGCGAAAGCACACCAAGACGACGACGACGAAACTACAGATGATGCTAACGGATCTGATCTCGTGTCAAAGTATCTACACAAGGTTCGAACTGCTAGTTCGAGTGACATGGACAATACTTACGGCATACGTTACGAGGATAATGGGTATAAATTGGGTAACAAGACAGTTGTGTTTAAATCTGATGGTATTCAGATAGGGACAGAAACGTATGAACCCACAGCAGGCTTATATGAATTATTATTTAAACGTTTACCTCGCAAGACATCGTACACAGATGATGATTTAGACGTGTATTCACAAATCTTACAGAATACTCAAGTTTACAGACACGGCTACTCAAGAGATGGACGTTTAAGAACAAATCGAGGGTTCAAGTATCGTCATATCATTCGTGACCTTGTTAGTAATCAAACTGGATTTGGTTTACGTTGGAAAGAACATATATCGCAGAGAAAATTAGATTACGTCTACTGGAACGATCCGAATGAAATATTAAACAGATTAAGATTATTAGTTGCATCGAGGGATGCAGGTAATTTGAATCACTCACCCGAGATAGAAGAAATTATTACAGAACTTAAAACATCAAAAATTATAGCATGATAAAACGTCGCATTGCAACCGAGTTACATGCACCAGCTAGAAGACGATTTTTGCGTCGTAAGATCATAAGCAAAGGAATGAACGATTTAGTACAAATAGATCTTATGGACATGTCTAATTATGCAAGAGACAATAGGAATTATAAGTATATTCTTCTTGCATGCAATTTTTATTCCAAGATGGCTTATGCACGACCATTACGTGATAAAAGTGGTATTAACGTTTCGACTGCTATGGAGGAGATATTGAATGAAATGGAATCGTTTCCGAAGAATGTTCAATCTGATAATGGAAGGGAGTTTTACAATAAACATTTCCGCGAACTAATGAATCGTAATAATATTAATCATTGCAGTACATTCACTCACGTTAAGGCTGCTGCAGTGGAACGTTTAATAAGAACGATCAAAATGAATTTGCATAAGGAATTTATTGTTCAAGGCTCATATCAATGGATAAGCATACTACCTAGAATTATTCATACATACAATAATACCATCGAACGATTCGTATGAAGCCTGTAGAAGTTCGTGATAATTCTCTCCTCCTCAGTGTATACAAATATGATAGAAGTCTGCGTGAGAAGCGAAGATCTAGACTTCATCGTGTTGGTGACTACGTGAGGATTTCTAAGCATAAAGGTGTTATGGAGAAAGGTTATCTACCAAATTGGAGTGTTGAAGCCTTTAGGATACGTACAGTGCAAAGGACACATCCACTGACTTATCTCATCGAGGATCTGGAGGGTAAACTGATTGACGGGGCATTCTACGGTTATGAATTACAGAAAACTCAATATCCAGACACTTATTTAGTTGAAAGGATTATCAGACGACGTGGTGATAGGATTCTGGTGAAATGGTTAGGATTTCCTACCCGTGAATGGATTAATGAGGTGGACATTGTATAATAAAAAAAACACACAACTCAATAAAGAAATATAATTTTAATGATACATTGTGTTTTATTTTTTAGATTTTATGCTCACATTGATTCCTGATATCTTCTGTAACATAACGTTCATGCTAGTTCACATTGATTATATATAAATTCACATCTCCTTAACTTAAACATGATAATAACATTTTTATACTTTTTTTAAAAAAACAAATCATACTGGTGAAATGGTTAGGATTTCCTACCCGTGAATGGATTAATGAGGTGGACATTGTATAAATAAAAAAACACACAACTAAATAAAGAAATATAATTTTAATGATATATTGTGTTTTATTTTTTAGATTTTATGCTCACATTGATTCCTGATATCTTCTGTAACATAACGTTCATGCTAGTTCACATTGATTATATATAAATTCACATCTCCTTAACTTAAACATGATAATAACATTTTTATACTTTTTTTAAAAAAACAAATCATACATGATTATAGTTGAATAAACATTTAATTGTAGAGATTTTAACATAACGTACATGCTAGTTCACATTGAGTATATATAAATTCACCTCCCCTTAACGTAAACATGATAATTACATTTTGATGTAATTAGTAATATACGTTAAACAAATATCATACATGATTATAGTTGAAATAAGAGCTTTTAACATTATGTACATGCTAGTTCACATTGATTATATATAAATCTCACCCTCTCCCCTTAACGGAGACATGATAATAACATTTTGATATAATTAGTAAATATATTTTAATAAAAAATCATACATGATTGTAGTTGAATTAACATTTAGTTGTAGAGATCAATAAGGTTACATTGATTTCTGCTATCTAACATTTCAAAACGACATGAATAGGAAAAGATATTCCTTCCCCCCTAACGTAAACATAAAAAAAGAAACACGTTATCTTTCAAATGAAGTAAATATGTTATTATCATGTAATTAGTAACACACTTTACAATTATACTTGAAACTCAATTATTTCGTTTTTTGAAATACAGTAATACGTTATTATCATATGCCTAGTAATACCTTTTAACTCAGTTGTAACACACTTTACAATTATACTTGAAACTCAATTATTTTTTTTTAATACAGTAATATGTTATTATCATGTGCCTAGTAATACCTTTTAACTCAGTTGTAACACACTTTACAATTATACTTGAAACTCAATTATTTTGTTTTTGAAATACAGTAATATGTTATTATCATGTGCCTAGTAATACCTTTTAACTCAGTTGAATCTATGCTTTATTGAGAAAATAAAAAAAATTACACTTGACAATTTTCTATAGCATGATGTCCCCATGCTAATGTTGAAAATGAATTATCAGGAATGTATCGTTTTGTATCGATACCACTTAAAGCTATCTTATTAGATTCAATGGTATGAACATTATGTTTATAACTTCTGAAACATGTCTGCATGCTTCGATGTATCGTGTCAGGATGTGTAATACATGAGAGATATTGTTCAAAGGTTATGAATCTCATCGAATCTTTTGTTACACCTTTTGATTTTTTAATCACTTCAGTATCATATCGATAACAATATAATTTCGATTTCAATCCCACATATTCAGTCACCATTCTACCGGCTAGCTCATCCTTGAATAATCCTGAAATTTTCTTATTTGCTAACGGAATACCATACACATTATCCATTGGATAATTCGATGTATCGAATGAATGTATATTGGTTTTCATAAATTCATATATATCGCAGCTAGATTCAAAGAGAAAAGCATCCGTGTCCGTATAGATTAAAGTTACATCTTTCAATTTTTTCTTCAGAATTTCATAACAAAAATCATACATTTTATGTTTGGATAGATCCAGGTTTGCTTGTCCTATGTATATTGGCTTATTCATCAATATTTCATCTCTGACCAATTTTATACCTATTAAATTTTCATCAAAAATCACATACCTTATACACGTCTGTCCAGCTAACAATTTACGCGCTCGTTTCCAGCTGGTAGCTAAATGGAATGAATTATAACGTTTTACATTCTCTATAAATTTTCCATAAACACAATTATTCATTAACTTCCATAGATTTTGGCCAAATTTAGTTTTATTTTCAATACGTTTACGAGCGTTGAGTTCAATGTAAGGATTTATCCAGTTATATTGTTTATAACCTATTACTCTATGTATACGTGATGCAATCAAACCAAGTTTAACACATTGTTGAAAATTGAGATAATGTAATACGTATTTATTTTTATCATTCAATGTTGTTAGCAATTTTGTATACTTATCACCTGGCGCGATTTCATTCAAAGGGCATAATGGCAAATCATTTTGTATATCATGAAGTTCCTGTGGATATTTAAAGTCTACTTCCAACACTTATCCCACGTCAGAATCACTTGTAATAGACATAAAATCTATTGATTTAATTTCAGCATCAGTTAGCCACCTTATATCAGTGTATGGTAAGCTATTATTCTCCATTGTATATCCACATAAAGAATTGCAGTCTACGTACATTAAATAATTAGTTGGTTGAGTGTTATCATAGCTAGTCATGTATCTGTTATTCGCCTTTGCATACCGTTTGGATACAGTGCAAATTCCACCTTGTATTCCTTTTTCGAAGAAATCTAACATAGTCTTATCTGTTAATAATGAAATCTGTACACTAGTCGTTCTTAACATTGCATCATAAGCTAATCCGGGAAGTGTGTAATACTGACACGGGTCGAGTCCGTACAAACCGATACTTAATTCACGGAAGCGTTCAAACACATCCGTTAAAATTAACGTATCGCTCTTAAGATATATATTTAAATATTAACCCAGATTTTTAACATTGAATTCATTCCATACCGTTCTAGCATGACTATAATCCTCATCGCTTACATGATCAAAATGATGTTTAGATGGTAGACTATCCTCGTATAATTTTTCTATAGAATCCACATACGTGTACGGGAAGACACCTTTGCGTTTCATCAGTTGTCTATGCAAAGGATTCGTATACGTATTAATGGTATAATGAAAATCATCTGGTTCTAACATATCCGAAAGGTTACTAAGTTTCGAATCCAAAAAACGATAGCTATCCAGAAATCTTAGATATATACTCATTCCATTCGAATTTGTATATCATTTGCTAAAGGATAAGTAATTTTCAGAAGTTTGTGCAATACAGTTGATAGGTTCCGTATCGTAACCTAGTTTTTTGACTATGAAATGAGCATCGTATTTTGACATGCAATGAAAGAATATTGGTATTAATCCTGGCATTTTCCTATTTAAATTGCAGTGCTTATGGGCTGGGCCAACGTAATTTCCAGTCAAATGACAATGATCACGAACCTTTATACACGAGTTAAGAAATTCACGTTTGCATATGTGACATCGTGTTGCATTTTTATATTCTAGCTCATCCACATCTCTCATACTTATTTCAATTTTATTAGCATATATATTAATGACCTGATTTGCAATTAACGTTAATTCTTTAAGAAAATTTTCAATTGCATATGGACCTTCAAATGATTTGAAACGTGTTAAATTTTTATCATAACTTCAAACCAAATGTAATGCAATTGCATACGCTACATGTTTATGGGTGGTACGTGTCCAACTTTTGCTCGATACATCTTGACACGAATCTACCTTACGTAAGATACATTCTGTCTGCATAAACCACGAATGGAACTTCTAGACATTTCGAATATGCGTTAAATTCAACGAGATCTGTTTTACCAGCCTCGGGCATTCTGATAATTTGATTCATCATACACCGCTTTTTATGACTATTTAAACGTGATTCTGATGTGAAATACAAGTTACAGTTGTTACATAACCATTTTCGCCCATAATGTTTAGTTAGCTGCTTTCCTAGCAAACGTGATAAGTCTTTTATCAGAAAATAATGTCTTTTAAATAACAAAAGATTAACATGATGTGATTTTATCTCTGTTGGTTGATATAAGAGAATAATCGATTTATTTTCAACACCGTATATCTTTAATGAAATATTTGAATTTTGATTCTCGAATTTTTCTACATCTTTCAATGACACGGGGAATGTTATATTCTCAAAGTTAAATTCTTTAATAAAATCATATCTTTTATAGGATGTGGGTCGATTCTTGTTACGTTCTACAGGGTATTTGGATGGTAACAGACAGTATGCAAAGCAATATTTATCGGTATTACGAATGTTAATAACAGCTCTCTTCGATTTTATAAAGTCGGGTAATTCAGTATACATCCCGGCATTCAATGAATCGTATTGTGTCCCATATATTGTTAATTTCTCAATACTGTATAAAGCTTTTGAACTGGTACGCGATTCAAAATTATCCATATGATCTAGTATAGGTTGTACAATCTTCTCTTCGTACCATATAGATTTATCTGTAGATTGCAATATCGCCTCAAGTTTACTGTTAAAGTTAAATGTATGAATATTATCGGTCTCTTCTGATATTATGACATATTGACAGGATAAACAGGATCCTATCTTAAGACCTGATTTATACATGTTTAAGCCCTTATCAATTTCATTCAAAATTAAAGGTTTGCATTCTGCTAAGAATATGACGGGGTCAAGTATATTAACACAGTTGTGAATTTCGTAGGTACATAATCTGTTTTTGAAGGCAGACTCACTGTGAATACATTGTAATCGTTCCGGATGGATCACGTTCGGACGGGTTTCATCTTGCTGAATCGAAGGTTGTCCAGTGGCACTATCGGAGCACCTTGTCGGCGTTTCTGAAAAAAGCAATTACAACATTCGATTAACTTTACATACGGGAACATTGATTTACATGTATGTAAGGTGATAACAGAAATAACATACATGTTAATAACTTTTACATGCATGAATCTCAATTTTACGTAAAATCTATACTTTACATAGAACGTAACATGCATGTAACTTTTACATATGAAAATATTTACATAATGATTATGTATTTTACACAGTGATTTCAACTATTGCTATCATCACGTAACTACAATATTCAGATAGTATGTAATTGTTTTACGTAATGCTCTCTCCCTTACATAAATGATAAAATAACGTAACTGAACTACGATATTCACATGTACGTTTTACACATATAAATTAACGTTTTTTCACCTACAACGTTACTTTTACGTGTAACAAACAAAACGTAACTAACATGCATGTGAAATAACGTAACTGAATTACGATATTCACATGTACGTAAATACTACACATGAAAATTAACCCTACAACGTTTACTTTCAATTACTAATACTACATGACGTGCGATAATTAACACTTTAAGTTCTAATACAACATGTACGACTTCACATTTACATGCTAGTAACTACATTATCACTTTTTTATGAAATTTTATTCAATAATTATCCTCACATTTTGACGACATTACGGGCTGCTTAAAAAAGACAATTTATGTCGTTTGAAGCCACTTTCTAGAGTTTCCTCGCCATGGTATTGGAGTATGCAGTCACCACGGTTTAGTAGATCTTTCTGCGCTGCGGTCATGTGTTTGAATCTCTCCGGGAGGAAGACTTGGAATTCTGATGTTTCGACGACGACCCGTTCACCATATCTGGTCTTCACGGTTTTGACGGATCGAATGATGTGTTGAACGGACTGATCTAATTCACGTAGTTTCTTTGTGGGAAGATGTGTTCCACCTTCAGCTAGTTGATTTAGCTGGAGCATCTCATTATCTGAAACAAACATATAAGCACAAACGAATCAGTATTACTTCAACACTCTTCGTAAACAGAAATAAAAAGAAAGAAATACAATATACAACTTTTCTATCTTACCTGTAGGATCCATATTTCCAGAGAATCGACTGCCACCTCACTCATTCGTACCGGGGTATTTATTGAGAGAGGCTCCGCCCCTCCTTCCGGGAGAGCTGTTACTGTCTACATATTACGGTATGACTTTAAAGTTGTTACTACTGACTACGTTATGAGTTAAAACTTATTTCTAGTAACTTTATTATCATAGTTTAAACTTTATATAGATCCAGCATTTTTTACACCCCCCCACCGTATCTCTCCTTCCCAAACACCATGTTGCGTGCGTACCCTAACTGATTCGTTCCCTACATCTTGGAGGGGGGATATAGTTACACATTTCTTTACACACATACTTGTACAAAATATATTTTTCTGAACATTTGATTTTTTTACATTTGGTATACTAACACATTCATAGTATTGTTTCATCATTCATACAAATATATAGATTCATTCGTTTAATTTTAAAATATATTCTTTTTTTTCCTAGCGTTATTTGACAAAATTAGACTTCGCTACAGCAATAAGAGTGTTTTGACCACCCCTGTCACCAGTCTGGAGAGATTAACTCTTTTTTTTCTCTGACCCGCATTCCGAGAAGGGTGAAGTTCAGTGGAGTATTCGTAATACTGAGGGAGGATTTTCTGGACAATTTTTAATGTCGAGGGTGATATCTTACCCTGGATAGTTAGGATATATACACTATAGATCCCTACTTGCGTATATATATATTATCATATTGATTGATCATTTTGTATTACTCATATATACTTAAAGACGATATACTTTTCTCTCGTTATCTTAATCATTTTTAAATAGATGGTTAGTGCTTTTATTTTATTTTCGATGTTATGTTCCACTTTTATCATGCTTAGAGGGAATATTTTAATAATCTCCTTACAAATATTCTGTCACTGTTATGTTCCACTTTTATCATGCTTAGAGGGAGCATTCCTTTGTCATGAAACCCTTTCACACAGATTTACATTTCCATTCTTATACTTTTCTCTCAATATTCTTTTATCATTCTTAAAGAGATAGGTAGTGCTTTTATTTTATTTGCATTTGCTATGTTCCACTTTTATCATGCTTAGAGGGAACATTCCTTTGTCAAGAAACCCTTTCACAGATTTACATCTCCATTCTTATACTTCAATGTGGAACAGATTTATATTTTCTCATACCTCGATGTGGGAATGGAATTTAACCTTTTTCTTAACCTTACATCGCTCTTAGATACGTAGCTCAAGGATGGATTCTGGTTAGGGAACATCCCTTACCAGAATGTCTTATTACATTTATTTCATAAATCTCTCCCAGTACACCTACCTTATCATTCTCTCGATATTCTTTTATCTAAAGAATAGCGATACTGCATCATATATCATACACTAAACGTAATAGATATCAAACCCTAGACTCGATATTCATACATGAGAGTTTAAGCACAGACATCGAAGAATTACTATCAACACATTTAATTCAAACATCCCCCCGCCGAACCCCATATCGAACCCTAGACTCGATATTCATACATGAGTTTCAGCACACACACATCGAAAAGAATTATTATCAACACATTTAATTCAAACACCCCCGGAACCCCGTTATCCATCCACCCATTACACATCACACACACACCATCATCATCATCATCACCCCCCCCCTCAACACATCTCACTGCACAGGGGAGAACGGCACTACGCCAACACTCCCCTTCTTTTACAACTCGATATTCACATAGGAGAGTTCTAAATCAATGAGCATTCTACATCACTCATATATTAACACAGAGGAGAGTTCAGCATCATATCTACACTGTGCTGATTCTCTCAATTCTATACTACTATACTCAAACAATTTTTCTGTTTTCCTCTTATTCATTTATTGAAACTAAGATATAAATGTAAGAGATTCCCGATGTACTTTTAACCTTCAAGGTGATAGCAAAGTTCTTTTACGCTTCGAAGATCCACGATATGGTGTCACTGTCTTGATATTCCTCCCAGAAGAAGCCACGTTGAGGATTCTCAAAACGGAAAAAGAATCCCTTAACCTCAGTCGTGTTTGTAGCCAGGACCTCTGAGGATACCCCCGAGGACAGCATATTACCGCTACAACACGCCCGTAGGAACGATGCAGTATATGTAGAAAACAAGATTATGAATAAGAAGCTGGAGGAAAAAATGAGTACACAAATGAGATATTTTATCAGGAGAGGTGGTAGCGATTAAAATTGAGAATTGGATAGGAAAGAGAGAAGTAAATGAAATTGGAAGGTTTCGGGAAATTGAAAGTAATATGGGACGAAAAACAGAAATGGGGAGGAAGGAAGAGAAAGGTGAGAAAACGCACAGGATGGGAAGAAATAAAGAGAACAAAAATGCTTCAAGCTTTATACCTCTCAGCGATCCGTGGGGACTCAGGGTACTTAAGAGAACATGCTCAGGTCTAATTTAAATAATAAGTAGAATAAAATAAGTAAAATAATATAAACAATGAGCGCACCACCATTTCCGTCATCATTGTTATCTTCATTATCATTTCTAGGATATGTCTAAACAGAGTATTCCTATCGCTCGGATACAAAGGCAGCCTAGGTAATGGAGGACTGCACGATAGGGGTAGATGGAGTCAGCAGGCTGACTTTCAGATCGTAAGGTGATTACTTGACCTTTTAGGGACGCTATGTTTACATCAGGATGAGTTCTCAATTGCAACGTAGGTTCTGTGCACCCTGGATTGATCTGCCTGTGGGAGGTAGCAGCGATCGAACCGAGTCCCACATACTAGAGGCAAATGCACTCCCAAATGGGTCATATTATCACTTTCGTCACAAGTGACTGTTTAATTCAAATAATATGTTGGGTCATCATTTCACTAGTTGTGTGTGACGTCATGGCACGTGACTTTTCCTCTCGATAGTGAAGTCTGTACAAGGAAGTACAATCCAGCTGTCAACAAGGACGGATCTTTGTCCGCTTTCAGGCAAGTCACGGCCATGTGACCACTTGTGTATTTCCTATTATTGTAGTAAACCTTTCATGTCTAAATTGTAGTTTCCGTATTTTGTAATGTAATAGAACCTTTATACAGAAAATCCCAACCTTTCTGCAAAGCATGTAAAACCTACCTTTAGAGCTATCCCCCACCCTCTGTGTAAGGTCTGGCCATGTGATATCATCTTACATTACCATCTATGGTTAGATCCTCCAATTTTTATCATTAATAGTAGTAGTAGTGGTAGTAGTAGTGGTGGTAATGTTGGTAGTAGTAGTGGTAGCAGTAATCTACATAACTACAACTTTTGTAAGTATGTATTATGAATACCAAGTAACTGAAATATATTTTCTTTTTGGAATCAAATAGCGATATATTATAGTCGGCACGTAAAATCATTTGGCCGTAATACATCGAGATACATTTCAACGACTAAGTTGCATACGATCTGTTGGATGTTACATGGAGTGTATGTGGGAGGCATGAGAGTAATCCGAGTATTTCCACATCGCTCTTACTCAGTGGAGCATGCATGTCAACAGACTAGTGTGGGATGTCATATCAAACTGGAGCTATGATGCTTGATGCAGTAATTTGTTTCATAAATATCGACACTGAAGGCCATATTTTCACGCTGCATTACCCTGGCGGTTGACGGCGCCTAAGGGTCTAATCCGCGCTTTGCCGCCGATGGAATACCTATCTGATCTAAATGTCGATTGCGGGAAGCGCAGCTTTCACTTTACCAAGCTCGGCACCTCTCTCCATGAAGCTAATGTGTTCCGAAGCTATTCCGATAATTGATTAGGTCTGACTTTACTCCAGTCAGAAACGGGAGCTGCTTGTAGCTGTTCACAGGCAAGTAAATAGTTTATTAAAGTTAAGGTAACATTATAATATCAAGTATTCTTACCTGCCATACAATTCAGAAGAATTACACTAAACTGAATCGTTGCTTCATTATTTCATCGTGTTTTGAAACTGCGCTAATACCTATGAAATAATTCAGTTACTCATTTTGATTTATTTTTATGAGTATTCCATATATTGTTCATAAATTTATTGTAGTTAGCAAATACATATTAACCTATGCTTCCAAATGCTTCCAAATATATATTAAACATTAAAACATTAAGCACAGGAAGTTTACACTGAGAATCAGAGTTTGTTAAATAGTATATCCCCTGTTCATGCTAGAGATAACTCTTAATATATATTTTGAGGTCTTTAGAGTAAAACCGAAGCTAAAGGTTAATTTTTGTTTATTTTAAGAAGCATACTACAAATAAATTTTGCGACTTCGTCCATCTTAAATCCTGGTTACTAATTTCGATTTTCTAAACCCCATTTTCCGTAATGCTGCCGCCATTTCATTGTTTATTTCAATAATCGTAAAAGAATTTGGCATATCAATGATAGCATATAGCAATCTGCCTTTTAGGTACTTAATTTATTTATACCAAGCTTCCTGCAAACAAAAATACAAGGATGTGACTAACTGTTCACTTTTTTAATGAGCAATTCCCTTTTTTGTTACTTTATATAAAACTCTCCATCTTCCATATTCAGTCTTTACTAATAATTTTAATTAATGCAATCTTCCAATCCTTTTTGAGCCAATTTTCATTTATACGTTCTTTTCTCCACCACTTCGCCCCTTCACACTCACTACCTTTGACTAAGATGAAAGATAAAGTTTCTGAAATGTCCATAAAAGACGTACTATTTACACTTAAAATCATTTTCCAATTAAGATGCATTGATCGAATAAATGCTGCCAACTTAAAGTAATAATAAATAAGACGCAAATAAATTGTCATCAGTTTCAACCTGCCCACAGGACATTTTGAATGTAATATGATAATTAATTCATTTTAAAGATACTCTTAATTATACTTTATGACTTTAAATGTAGCATAAGTAACAGTATGAATAAGAAAACAAAAGTACCTCCTTTCAAGGGCCTTTTACACGAGTTTCTTTAGCCTAATTAAATAATAAAATGCCACAATACAAAAATATTCTTAAAATCAATGTTCATGTCTAACACTTCAAAAATTCCTCATATGTTAATCATAGTTATATACAAGGTGCATACGGATGAAACATGCAATTTAAATAAAGGAATCATTAATTTGCCCCCGAACACTGTTTTATTTGAAGTTAATTCTGTTTGCAAAGCTACCGAATTTTATTATTTAAAGGTATGTATATATAAAGAGAGACACTGTGGTGTCCAAAATACTGAGAAACTCTTTGTAATGAACATATTATTAACATTTATCACGTAACACAGGTTAAAATTGTTACTATCTGATTATAAACGCTGGTGAATTATACAAGGTGAGTCACCCGCCCCTATTTATCTTTGAATGTATGTAACGTGCTAAGCGACATATGCGACTTATGCCTTTCTTGAATGCCTTCTAATGGATGATTTGCACAATAATTTATGGAGGAGGGGTAGAAGGCTCTGTGCATAAGTGTTGTATAGGACAGAAGATAATCACAATATATGTCGATTCCAAATACATCATACCCAGACATTTAGAGCTGCAGTAGCAATTTTAAACTAGTTTAGAAACTTTTATTTATTAGGGTACATTCACGCACACCTTTAAACACCCCACTGAAGTAACAAATTATCAGATGCGTCAGTTGACAGTAACAAAATGATAGATCTACACAGTGGGACCAATTGGATTTAAATCTTCAGCCAAAATATTTTTATTCTGTAGAGGAGTGTCAAAAAGTGCCAAGTATTACGTCGATTATTTTCACTTTTGTCACAAATTACGGCGGTCTTCAGCTCACACAGTAATTGTAATGGCGGATGCAGTTCCTTCATTTGCATAAAAACTATCAAAATGAGCTCAAAGCATCGTATAAAGCTGTAAAAACCGTTTAAAATTCTGAAGTGAGTCTGAGATGTGCAGTTTTTTATTCGTTTAGTACCCTATGATTGCAAGGCAGCATTGGCTGAATGCTATAATACAGGTGATTTCACTACTTTGCCACTTCAAGTTGGGTTCAGGTCCTTCGTGTTCAGCCCAAAATTTTATAATATGATACAAACAACAGTTTTATAACATTATAGATGTCTTTAAATACATTAATTGCCATGTTTCTCACCGGATGATAGTTATAAATTTATAGTTGTTAGTAGATATGTTATTATGCTCGGTATTGTGCTTGACTCATTCAACCAAGTTTGAAACATTTCACAAATTAAAGTGAAACAAGCATAAAACAAAGTATCTTACATCAATCTCCTCGACAGGCTCCTAAAAAGATGAAAGCCAACATGGTTTACATCAGATACGGTAAAGATAGTAAGGCTTACAAAGTCCAACATGATCCCCAGTTGAAGATAAAGATAACTCGTAGTTACCCTTTAAAGGGCAAGGGCCTCTCCTGACTGCCGGTAGAGTGAGTTTGGTGCAACTTATATGGTGATCTAATCCCTGTAGATCCCCAATTATTGGATTGTAATTCTTGTGTATTTCGCTCACAAGAGAACCAACAGTAACAATAAATAAATTAGTAATTAAAATACAGACAATAGAGAATATGAGAAAGAAAAAATAACAAAAAATGTGACGTAGTTCAGAACCTGTGACGGTCCGGCCCGTAGCGAACCACGTCGAGCTCTCCCTTGTGCTCAACGCCACACAATTAAGGATTGGTGGCGTGCGGAGGTCAAGGAAAGGGAGATTGTAACCAGTTCGAGATGACTTGTAGCTACCGCATGAGAACTCGCATCTGTACTTCAGGAGTGGGTGCGTCCTGACTGGCTGTGAGTTGAATGATGACACCTCAGATCTGGTAGACAGAAGTTTATTGTTATCCTTAGACTCCTTTGCTCACCACCGTAAAGTCATCGTCGGTGTGGTTGCTGTGTTTAGCGCCACTTTCAATATTGTGATGTGAAGCATGGAGGCAGTAGCACTGCGTAGTCGAACTGGATATATTTATCGTCTTCCCTATATATTACTCCTTGTGCTAACTCTCACTGTAGAGATATTGCACTTTGTCTCTGTGCATGGCGCGGAAGAGTACTTGTTAAGCGGAACCAAAAGTGCGTCCGTCTCACGTAGAGCTCAGGACCGAAGTGCTCTTACTGGCTAAACTTACTTTCCGCCGTCACTTTGAATTACCCCCACTACAGGTATTTCTAGGAGTTTGCAAAATCACATGAACAAATATCAGTTTTCTATTGGCTGGTAGCTATCCCCACTTTAGATCAGTGTTCATAATTTCCAGTTTCGGACCTAACACCAGAGACGCTTTCTCTAACGGTCCACATGCAAAAATGTATGCGGAAGCATGCGTTCTGCGCGACGGTCAAAATTTTATAGTCTGTTGTCAGAAGCACGTATGGGATTTTAACAATGGGTTGGTTTCCGACTGAGAGGCACCAAATTTGTCTTGAGGGAAAAACAGACAATAAAGTAGGATTGTTTGTTCACACGGATTGCAACTGACCTTCGCAGATTGGCATTGTCACTGTGTCGGTCTCCGGAGTATATGCTAGCATTATAACATATGTCTATTCTGGTATACGTCATTTATTTACATTTATTCGTTTGCTTGTGTTAATGTCTTTCTGATAACAAGTTATATGCCGCCTCAGTGTTCCTAGGTGACAGGGGCTGCGACAAATCTAGCCTTTTCATTACTATATTTTATCAGCTAATCCTTTCGAGCATTTACAACGTATTGCATCTTGCTCTTTCGGAAGGCATTTGTTGATACCTTGCTGCTAGTAGTTCTATATGCGTGAAAATACGTTTAGTCAAGCGTTTCGCATCTTCTTGGTCTCATTCAGTGCGTAAGTATTAATGTATTGTGCATATAGTACCGAATAGAAGGGCAGAGGTGCAATAACGGCTTTTGTGCTAAAAGGATCAATGTTCTCACATTAGACTATAAACTGTAGGTTACATAAATAAGAATAAATAGGGACAGCTGGTACTACATATAAATATATGAAGTGAAATAGTTTTGAATCCAAAACACTGAAAAGTTCTTTAGAATGAACACATCAATAAATATCACATACTACAGGTTACAATTATCAATAAACCTTGAATCGGTACTGCAATTTAAGCATTCTTATTTCGGATATCGAAGGGCTTAAGCTTGGAAGATCCAATGAATCAATGTTGTTGAAAATTAATTGTTCTTCACACTATCCATGTAGAGGCAAATGTTCGAAATGTGGAGTGTTACTGAAAAATCATTGTCATTGTTGGGATTTGAATCGGGGATCTCTATCGCTTTCTGGTTTCTCTAACCACTGAGCTATCATAGAAACATGTCAGCATGCCACTGAAGTGTCCAACTCGCTCGGACTATTCCCATTAAACCACTAGGGTATCCCATATACACACATGAGACAACTCCTTAATGGCGACTTACTAGTCTGTAAGTACTTTTAAGTACTTCAGGTTCGCACTTCATAGCTTTGATCACTATTAGGTCAATTAGGTCAATCCGAGTCACTTGGGAATTCAATGTCATCTGACAGACAATAGTAGATAAATAAGATAGCCCTGTTCCGGCGTGGTTGAAACACATTACATAATTTCCAACTACTAGACTAGTGGAAACAGATTTTGTTTCCAACTGGGACAACTGCATCAACTGCTCCCCAGAATTTGCTCTAATTGAAACGTTTACCTGTATACCACTCTGAGGATTGTCTCTCGAAAAGTTTACAGTGGAACAAAATTAAAAACTTAAAACAAAGCTTCCTTAGAGCAGTCAATGTTCCACTTTTCCATTTATATGTAAAATGTTTCCTAAATTATTATGATTTTTATTGTTATAAGTGCTGATAACTTATCCCTTATTTTTACTAACAAAAAACAAAATATTACGCTTAAGAGTATTATGTTATAGGATACACAGGATATATCAGAAGTTCTCTTCGAAACTTCGGGAATGCGTTCCTTACACCACGAGAAAGAAAAAAGTTCATATAAAAGTGTGTCTCGTTAGGAGCTGTTGAGCACACGGGTAACACATAACATAGCACACGAAATTTATAATAAATGGTCGAAGTTCCTTCTCTTTCTTCTAGGTATGCCTGCACTCATCGAATCATTAATTGTTGCACCATTTCAGGAATTCTAGGATGGTGAAGAATAGTTTCGCAGGCTTCCAATTCATGTCGGTAACGAGTTCCGTCATCCGAGATGGCTGCTCCATGAACCAATAGTTCAAGATACTAAAAAGATAAACATTCAAACCATCATTAAAACTTCTCACATTGTGGGTAATTAGCAGGCGAAAGGTGCCGCAAATGTTGAATATCGCATGGATACGGGAGCAGTTTTTAAGTAGCCTTCAAGCTGTAATGTGAGATGTACCAGTTGCCACAGCCAAACTGTCTTGGTCTCATACCTGGATTGTCTTCAAAACTGCAAAAAAAAATTCAGTGCGTAGGCTTCGGCGGCCGATGTCCATTGTAACTAGGTCTTCCGGGTAGGACCGCGTCTTGGTTGTTGCTCTGGTCGACGTTTCGTCCCAACTTTGTAGGGCTTCTTCAGGACTTCTTCAGATTTAGATTGGTTGACAGCTCCGCAGCAACAGTTGCTACCGAGCTGTCAGGAAGAAGTCTTGAAGAATTCCTACATATTTGAGACGAAACATCGACCAGAGGAGCAACCAAGACGCGGTCATACCCGGAAGACCTAGTTTCAATGCAAAATTTGTTCTTCGCATTCCGACGTACGAACAACTCTTGGTCTTCCTCGATGAATAGTTCTTGCTGCAACGGTTCCTGTCTCAGGAAGGCAAAGATAAACAGAGATAAAGGTTGGATGACTCTGTTGACTTGGAACTGGGAACTTCATCTGAAAAGGCCATACAGCTGTGTCCATTACCATTCGCAAGACCGCACATGAAAATCAAGTCTGTCTGTTCACTTAATGAATATCCAGCCATGTTTGACCGAAACATAAAGTTAAATCACTGTATGCACACAAGTGAAACGTTACAGATAGACGACAAACGTAAATAAGTCTCCGTGATAATACATTGCATTCTATCATAGCTCAATGGGTCAAAACCTAAGATTGCATAAAGAAATGAAGTAGTGTTGGATCTCAAAGGCTGTTAAACGGACACTTTCGTTAAGATATGAATAACAAATAAGCATAGGATTACGGGATATATGTTCGTATGAACTTTTATCATTATTGTGGTGTAAGGAACCCATATCTGAAGTTCGTATAAGTATTTCCGATATACCGTATAACGGAACAGGACATATTCCCCGTGATCTGCAGCGAAATATTTGTAGAAAGGGCCTTCCAAAAGAATGGATTGATGTGATAAACTTACAGGAGTCTATAGGTGACTCACAAAGATAGTCACGCTTAAATCACTTACAGTCCTAGATTATTACGTGAGCTGCCCTGAGAGGTTGCAAGCGACTAATCTAACCAGCAGCTTTTCTACTCACCACAGGGACACTCTTCGCGTGGAGCAAACATCCACCTGGCTCACAAAACCTAATATTACTGAGTTCTGAAAGAAGAGGAGGAAAAAGGATGAAAGAGAAAATATCTAAATAGCTTTTCTATACTTTATGCTACAAAATATAATGCCGAGTAATTAGTTATTATATAATTAATACCGTCATGCTCTTCCTTGCCTTCTAATTACTGCTGAAAGTACTGAACAGCGTATGATATTTAAAAGTACTACCACTGCTGTCTGATCTAACATAATTAATAAATTAAGAAATATTTAATGGCATAAAAATAGACCAGCATTAGATGAGTTTATCAATTTACTAGGGCTCCTACTTTACAGTAAATCTCTTGAAACGAAAGCACACAATAACTCTCATCGTTTTGGGCCGCGGCTTACCTCAATATAGAATAGCTTCGGCACTCGGGTTTGAAATGAATTCACTATGGGCCCGGATATAAAGGAGTCGAGAGTTTCGCTCGGGCAAATGGCTACTTAAATATCAAACAGGTCCAAATTTAAATGATAAGAATATATTTGTGAAACAGATTTACTTGAATTAATACTTTATTTGGAAATAATCCGTGCACATAACTAGTATATTTATTTAATTATATTATTACCCTTGAAGTTATGAATTTTTTAGACATTTTTTTGTAAATGTGTATTACAAATTATATTTCAGCTTCACATTTTCCAATCACAGTTAAACCCAATAAATGAAGGTTAAGGATACTTATGACCTAAAATTTGAAATCCTGAACTAATAACGATAGATTTGTAAGATTTATACTACAGATGTAACTTAGTGTAAATATGATACAGCCCAAAGTTTGTAAATTTCACTTTGGTAGTGTGAAAAATCTGGTCAAATTTATGTATTTTTGGTTACGTCACCTAAAATGTCCCTTGCGACGAAATAACAACAGGTTTCCAATACACACAGTTTCTAAATTTAGCCTAGGTTACGCTGTGCCTCAAAAGCTTTAGGCTCCAGACACTTTTAAAGCTATGAATATGGCTTTTTTTGCCCAGAATTTGAAAATGTTTTGTATGTAAGCCAAGAAAATATGCTTAAATGCATATTACAATAACATCCACAGACATGTTTATTTACTGTGACTATGAACGTGTGTAGCAAATTTCATTAGTCTAACACCAAAACTGCGACGCAAGGAGCATCTTAAATGACGAAAAAATCCTGTAATTTTCAATAGCGAGAAAACAAGAATAGAGAATTAGAATTCACCTCTAATACTAGCATTCACGTAACTTTCAAACTATATTAGAGCATTTTAAAATGGCTTGCGGATACTAGCTAAGCATTCTTTGGATTCAGGAAGGCTTACACTAATTTATAGACTAAAAAGAGAAAATTTTGATTTTTTAAAATGTTACTAAAATTTCAGTCACACATATCCTTAACTGATGTTTTATAGATAGAAATTGTATTACAGTATAGAATAAGAAATCTTTCTAAAATATTTAAACATCATGGAATTATTATTTTTCCTGGACGTCAATACTTTAGTAATTCCATGTATCGCAATACGTCAGTCATTTGTTTTAGCAAGTTCGGTTAGCAAGACAATGCTTGTGGCATATTCTTAATCACCTACCTTGCGGTTCTGTCATTAGCAAAGCATATGCACGTGACGTTACTGTCACTCGCTCCGGAGGTAAAGACGTTTGTCAGGTTCACAATTAACGCTTCAAGGCGTAAGCCCGTCTTATGGTAGTTGTATATACAATAACTTGGATTGACGACGGCATCGCGACGTGTTCATTATGAGCATCACATTCTACGACTTCATTTGTCTCTACTGGAGATATAACCAACATGTCGTATTTGCAGCTCGCTTTTTATGGCTGCAATCTCTGTAGCTATAAAGCTGTATTTAACTGCATGAATTTACAGACGTTTAAATTTCTGCTCTTTTGTTTATTTCACACTTCTTTGTTTTAATCTCTTGTTTAGTTATACAATTTTTGTGCACACAGTAGGACGGGTGGTTGTGGCACTTTAAGAACAACCCGGTTGTTCTCAAGGTGGGAAGTAAATTTCACTTCATTGGCTGGTCGAGAATAAATGATGCTCCAGAAATGAGGTTGTTATCTCAAGAGAAGTGTGGACAGCAGATAAATAATGAGATTTCGTTTTTCCTTCTTTTACCCGTTTACGTGAAAATGCGCACTTCAGACAAAGCAATTTAAACTCTCCGAATTGCCATCACAAGGGACTTATGCGGTCCTACTATCAAATTACACCTTCTTTTGTTATTTCTTTTCTAATACCGTCCTCATATGTGTACCTAACATTTTAACCTAGATTTTTATGACGCTGACGACCTATTTCAACGGGTGCTTACGTTCACCCCCTCTAAAACTGGATTCTTATCCAAAGGAACTTTCCAGTTTATGTCCATTTTCTATTTTCTTCATGCTCTCACTCCAGTCATACACATTTTTAACTATGCCATTGGCATCTTAAAAAATTCCATTAAAATTGCTTAGAAATCGGATTTTTATATTACTTTTTCTTTTCACCTGCCAGATTTTCTGTCCTTGACTCAAATGATCTTCTTCCCAGCATAGTTTTTCTGACATGGTTGACTTCTCTTGTAAATTTACATACTTTGTGTACAGCACAGTTAATGATTCTTTCGCTGTTTTACTACATTATTTGCAGTATTTTTTTTCATTTTGATACTTGTCGCTGTAGTCTGTAATACGTGATTTTATATATTAATAATTTTTATTTATTTTAGATATGTTTTCTTTGTAAATATCTATGTACCCTTTCTTTGTATTTCTCTTATTGTTACTCTTTTTGATAGTTTATTTATTTTGCACTTATAATTTACAATATTCCTCTTCATTGCCCTGCCCTTTATTACTTTCCGCAAAAACATCCATCTGAATAGGAGGAATAACACCTTCTTCTTCTTCTTCTTCTTCTTCTTCTTCTCCGCTGCAGCGTACAGTAAATAACTTGCTCCTTCCGCCTTCAAATGTCTTCCAGCCATCTTTCACTATTTTCCTATTCTATCTACTGAGAAATGAGCATTTAGAGTACAAGAAAAAGGCCTAGATAAATTGTATTAATATAAGGAAAAGATGTACTAAATCTGGGCTTTGGACATGGCTTTATATAAGTTGGATTTCATTATCCTGGTGACTTATCAGCAAGCGAAGAGGACAGAGGCACCAGGTTCGTGCGCTAGTGGTTTATGAATGGCCGGCAGTGCTTTCCGACTGCGAACTGCACTGAAAACCTGTGTGCAAGTAACTATTTTCTCGTTAAAGTGCGACAAAACGACAACCGGATCCGTCTATGCCCCTGACACTAGCCACCAGAGAGTGAGGGGTACGTGAGAGAAGACCAAGGGTGGTCAGAGTAGATGGTAGGACAGCAGATGCAAATAATTACACAGTTTACAAATGGGGACAGCTTTAACAGCTCTTCCAGCCGACTCCACTCCCCCTGCAAGTTTAATAATTCCCTGAGTGACCCAGAATTCTGAGACGGTTTTCGATCAGCAGGACAAAGGTTTATGCAAAGAATCCTTTTCCTATGCTAACACAACCGAAATAGGAGCCTACTCTTGCAATCCTGAAACAACCTAGAGGAAAAAATAGCGGGGGGAAATAAAGGCACAAAGATTCAGCGGATGTAGTTAGACTTTCCAGCATTTAGCCGGAATCGGGGTTTTTCCTGAAAAACCTATTGATCAGGAAAGTCGGCCGCAGGGATCAAAGCCGCGATCTTTCAAATAGTCACACACGTTATCTCGGGGCTACCTCGCTCAAATATTAAAGGGGTAAGTATCAAATACGCGCCTCGGTAGCATAGATGGTAGCATAGATGGTAGCTGTCTGCCTTACGTTCAAGAGGTCCCGAGTTCGAATCTCGGTCATGGTGGGTTACCTGGATAAGGTTTCTTCCGGAGTTTTCCCTTATCCAGAAAGACGAATGTCAGGTTACTCTAAACTCTACGGGCTCCGCCCTCATTTGAGCATCATTTCATCATTATGTTTCCAGTGATATAAAAATAAAATTAAAAAAATCTATTATGAATAGTCTGAAATCTATACCAATCCTTATTATGCAAACTTTATCGTTAAATGTTTTCATTTTTAAATCAAATTGCACAAAACAGTTTACAAATGTTGCAGATGTAAACTATATGATACCTTAACGTACTAGCTAATTTGTAAATATAGTCTTCTAATCTATCTGAAACCAGTTTTTCTTTTACTTTACTTCCACTCCTGCAATGTAGTTCCAATCTACATTTTTACTGCAGTTTTAATTACTATAACAAAGTACGAAAGACTGTTGCCTACAATTTTAAGTTTCCTGTTCTGCAACTAATACCCAAAGATACCTTCGAATGGTATCCATCTCCTAAACCGACTGACATCAATGGACGGAGCTGGTTCGCCGGTTCCAGATATTTGGGTTGTCATTTTTCCTCTTCTGCATAATCATTTGTGTCTCTCCGCTCTGATTCTTTCCATATACCTCCTCTGGCTCTCTTTTAATTCTCCTTCTTTAGAAGCTTCTGCTCTTCTTTCCGATATCCATAACTGGCGTATTTTATTCATCGGTGGTGCGACTTAAATTAGGTCTTCTCAAGTCCGGTAAACTGCCTCTTAAGTTTCTCATGGTCCTAATATTTCCCTCTCTTAAATAATATTCTTTTTCCGTAGGTTGAGATATTGCTATATTTATTTCTTGAGCCCTTATGCCGCGGGTCATATATTCCTCTAACAACTTAGCGATATTATCTGAGACGTATTTTGTAAATTTGCGTAATCCTCTGCTACCCTTAAAATGTTCCATAAGCATTTCCCATGAAGTTTCCTTCGACCGTCTTCTAATAGTCTTCTACTTATTGAACAAAAATAACATGTTCAGGTAAATCTGGACAGTTATATTGCTCACTTAAGTCTGAGTTTTTCATTCCCATTCTCTTAAAATATACATTATATGGACCATGTTATGTAACAAAGTGAAAAAAAGTCTTTCCTTTTGTTTTGTTTGCTCCAGTGGTAGCCTCTCTTTAATGTTCGGAAATAAATCATGTGGTCTTCTTGCTACGTGAGCATTATCCCATCCCAGTGACGTATTAATGGTAACAGCATTGATCATATCAAAGTGTTGGAACATATAGGTGAAAAAAGAAACTTGGTATCCAAAATACCAACATCTCGCGACGAAATACCCTAGATAAGGAAAGGTAGCTTTGTATTTATTAATAGGAATTGTAACGTTGAATACGCGCATCACCGAAATATTTTATATTAAATTAAAAAGTCAATACCTACATTACAAAAAAAGAACCTATGACTTGCTGAACATCATTTGTTTTGTTATGTCATATAATAATTGAAAGATTTGTCTAGAGTATCCTACACTACTCAAGTTACTCCACGCTCAATAAATATTTTTATAATTATAATTTCGCCTTACGATAATATCACTTTTTGGGTTCGTAGAATTAAAAGTATGGTTTTCAGGAATTTAAAATGCTCATTATTACAAGTAAAAACGCACTTTGTACAACCCTGACAGCAGCAGAATGTCTAATATGCACAAACGTATGTCCTCAAGGTCTCTCGTTGTTTCTAAACAAGTAAACAAACAAACGAATTCACTTGCGGTACACTTCAAACAGCTGCACACACAATTAACAACTGCAGCTCGCAACTGACTGACTCACACATTGCGGTTATATATATTCTAAAATGTAACAGACCGTACGATAACAATCACGACGCAGCGGGAAATTGCTGACGTCTCTTTCGCTGTCTGTTGCTCTCGGCAAGCGTTCACACTCGTGTAGCTCTCTGTCTCTTTCGCACGCACCTGGCACTGGCTTATCGCGGCTTAAACACAAAAATGCGATCGGTGACAATACTTATAAAATATTTTCCATCCCAATTATCATCTGCAGACAAAATATATAACACAATAAGCCTGCGTAGTGTTTAATCGTGGTCCATACGTTGCCTACTTTGAAACTAGTTATGTAAGAGCTTTCTGCAGTCTTTAAATGTGTCGCTTTTCTTCTTTAAGTTCCTTTATGGGCAATGTTTATCATGGTGAATTTCTGTTATTTATGCACAAAAAGTTAGTAATACAGGATCATGGTTCAGGAATTCTGGTGAGCAAAGTAAATCTCGTTTTAGAGCGTATACCTTTGAATATTTAAGTAAACGTGAATGTTAAGATATTTTTGTTGGGGTACATTGCCTAAAAGGAAACATATTCATTTATTGGAATTCACAACATATACAGAGCAGTTGAATGTCTTTAATTTGTTCTGAAATAGTTTTTGTTCGTTTATTTTTAAGCGAATTTCTGTCAGGCTTGTACTTCTTTGGACAGGGCTTGGTTTCGTCGCCGGCTGCAGACTAGAGAAGGGAAATATTATATCAACTTTGGAACTTCTAGAGAACGTGCGATTCCTCTCTCCCTTTGGATGTAGTAAATATTCTTGAAGACAAGTTCTCATAACACACAAGTATTTCTTAAGAGAGTTATCACAGTGCAGGAGTATACAGAACTAGGAATTCTCTGCATGAAGAGAGAAGAATAGGTTCAAATGGAATGGGAATAGTGGGCAATCAGGAGAAGGGGGCGTCAATTGGAAGTGTTATTCGTTGGAAAGCCCAAAGAGAAAGAAAGAGCTGAGAACTTCACAATATTAATTTCTAATAAACTGTAACATCTATTTCCTTATTTTAGATGGATACATGCATAACATTTGTCTGTTTATAATGCAGAAATACGAGGGCTGTTGAATAAAGAATGATCATAATTTTAAGGTCATAATTTTTCGCACTAAAATTCAAACTTATTACTTTCTGTTAGCTTAATGTGAAACAAACACGCCATAGTAGTTTCATTGTTGGTACTCCTGGTTTCCGCCTGTGATAACCAAGCAAGTTCAGCAATATCCAGTATCGCCTAGCGCTGCAATGGAGGTAACATACAGCTAAAGTTGATGTTAGAGGAAGATTCGGAGTTTCTTTCAAACGTAATCACTGCTGATGAAACTTGGCTACATCATTTTGATCCTGAGAGCCAATGGCAAAGCTCAGTATGCAAATTTCCTTCATCACAAACCCCACAAAGAGCAAAAATTGTTGCTTTTGCTGGGAAAGTTATGGTCAGCTCATTCTTTGATATTCATGGCACTGTTTATCAGCACGTTGTACCTGCACACACATCAGTAACTGGACACTACTACAGGGATGTCCTGAAGACATTGCGAGTCCATATCAGGCGCAAAAGACCACATTTCCCTGAAGCAGGCTGGATGCTGCACCAAGATAATGCGCGGCCGCATATTGCCAATGTTGTTGCTGAATATCTTGCAAAATTCAACGTGAAGTGTAACCCTCGCCCTCGCTATAGTCCGGATTTAGCCCCATGTGACTATTTTCTATACCCTCGCCTTCGTGGGAGGCATTATCCATCATCAGAAGCAGTGGTGGAGGCTGAGAGGCGATTTTGAAGGATCTCTCAATAAATGGTTCCAGCATGTCTTTGATAATTAGCAGAAACACTGGGATAAGTGCATCGCATTCAGGGCAGACTATTTTGAGAAGAACCATAAAAATTATGAGTATGAGTATAGGTACATTGTCAAAAAAATGTGATCATTCTTTATTGAACAGCCCTCCTATATTTAGATGCACATCTAGTCTCTGAGAGAATATGTCTTTCCGGTAAAGGCCCAAGAACTGAGAATACTCGAAGAGACCAACACGGAATGAGGGATAAGTCCATCCGAAATGTAGCATATTAAACCTTAAAAGTTTCATTGAATCATAAATTATATTTGTGATTATTAAACTGCATGTTCGTTTATCTGCCTCTTAGGTTAATCTCTTCCAGAGCCAGTTAAACAGTTCATTTCTTAGACTAACATTTCCATTGATGTTGCTTGAGATAAACGACTAAGGTTCAAGCAAAGTAGAATGGAGGACAGTTTTACAGCCCATAACCGCTATCTCAAGTACGCTGTAAAGAAGAAAAATCATACTGCATACTTTGTGCATGGTCCTCGTCTCTTTCCCTGAGCAGTTCATTTAAATCGAGGTAATACAGTCAGCCATAACGAAGTTATTGCCGCTTCTCATAAAACGTTTTAACAGTCACCAAGTTTGGACTGCACTTGGCACAGGTGTAGGAAGATAAGGAATGGTAACGGCGCCCTTGCACAATTTTTCGCATATGTGCTCCTTTCGTTACATATTTTTTTGTCAAGTAATATTCAGTTTTATGTTATGAAACTGAGAGCTCGCGACCACTAGCGTCAAATATTAGCCTACACGTTGGCGTGGCTGGAATACGTTATGCTGGCAATTCCCGGTTACACACTTCAGTGTCTTTTGAATGGTAAGGGGAAAACGTTTATATCTACGATGGGCCATTGGCACGCGTTCAGGTCCAGCCATATAATACACAATTGCTTTAAACCGTATTGCACACTATTTCACTGTTGAAATGAAAATCTATATAAACTACATTAAAAACTAATAGAGAGTTTCCAAATGTGAGGATACATATATACACTAGTCGATTTAATTTCTAATAATTTGACTATCGCATTTGGTTTTGATTACACACAAAAAGGAACAAGGTTAATCAAAGTTAGGCCAACCAACTTTTATAGCTAACAGGAGGTAATCAGCCTTGTATTAGTACAACTTATGTAATACTTTTTTGCGTAATTACAGTAACAGAGCACGTTGGCGGTGTGGTAACGGGAAACTCGAAGTCGGGAGGTATCGGGTTTCATGCCCACCAACCGTACACTCTAGCCTGGGTTTTATCAGGTAAGCGAAAATTGGGGTACCTACTTTCATAGCATAATTTCCCTAGTCTCGTTTCCCTTTCCAAGTATAATTTCAGGCTGAAATTAACTGTTATGACAGATGCATGTCGCAGATGCTTGCGCATTCTAAATACTGTTCTCTGCGTGGTGTGTGCGCTTTTCTCATGTGGCAGGGAGTTGTTGACATCAGACCCGGAGAGTTGGCTGCGAAGCTGTTCTTGATGTTGGAATCATTGCACTTGTTAGGGTGCCAGAAGGACCTTATGGCTACCTGTGGTAAATCTGTGTGAAGCCTGCAGTACACGTGACCTTTTTGTTGTTTATCCTTTGGAACTGGATTATTTCGGAAGGGGCTCGGCACGGGGGTCCAGACTTGGTACATTGTAACTATGCCCCCAAGTGAGGCAATCCCGGAGAGCAATGCTGATGCGAGAGAAGACAAAGGGTAGTAATCCCAAGGATCCACGACAATGCAGGGGGCAGGGTCCCTACATTTACCTTAGATGGAAACTCCCGGCAGGCCAGGACAACGGACATCCCACCCTACTGTGGTTCGAAAACAGTCCTACCACGAGACCTGGGTTCACAGACTGGCAACCGTCCTACATGAGGGGGGACTGGTTTACACAGAGCATATCATCCAGTCATACACCGCTAATCCTTCTACCTGAAAGAGACTACGAGATGAAAGATGCTATGAAAGGATATTGGAGATGAAATGAAGGGACAAGAAAGTCGAGGATACTATTGACCTACCCAGCATTTATCTGTGATACCGAAATTATGGTTGCCAGAAGAAAAGAATAATGATAGACGTCGAAGGAATGTTGGTTCTTTGTGACGACCTAGGGCAAACTCAGTGAGTTGCGGAAAGTGTTTATAACAATGCCATGAATGAAAGGAATAGTGTCCTTAGAAGGTTTCTAAAGGAATTGTCACTTGACGTATATGAATAGGGTATTCTTTGGATCGTTTACAATGCCGACCAAAACAGCCACAAAGGGTCTTTGGTTTGAAAAAGGAATTTGGAGAGTGAAAGTTATATAAAAATACACACGCAGTTGTGGTCAGGGGACTCTTCGGCGTTTCGCCGATGGAGACGTGTCGCGGCCAGAAAACCATTATAAAGTCTTCGGCGTGCAGCCGATAAGAGGAGTAGAGTCAGACGTGAAGCCTATTAGAGCGGTCAACTTGTTCGGTCTTGAATATTTGTCAGGTCATCAAAATTTATCGAGAAATATAATTAGCATTCTGTCACTATAAACCGTGATTGGTAACCCTCGGTCGGCAGCTTCCATTTCGAGGTTAGAAATAAGAAGCAGTGAATAAATAATTTGGAAACGGGCATTCCAGTGTTGTAAAATTTCCTTCTCACACACATCAACGCATACCCTGAGAGAAACCTCATTGCTCACTATAATATTTGCTTCAAACTGGTGCACAACGTAGAGCAGTGGTAACCTGTGATCGCCACCACCTTCATTTTTGTATCACCTGGATACCTGAGAAAACGCCGAAAAAACCCTTGGGTCAGGTAGGTTGGCCACGGGAATCGAGCTCAGGCCTCCCGAATACGGACCACTAACCATTCCGCTCAGTTGTCTATTCTTTACCCAATACCTTCATGTACCTGCAGAGAGCAGGAGAAATATTGTATACTACCCAAAAATTCTATACCAATATTATTAAATACATATTTTGAGTATCTATTAATGATCTTGCTATATTTCTAAAGTTTTTCCTTTACTCACATCTCTTAAGAGCTGACAACTGTAGGCATGCCACTCATAAATTCACGACTGTTTCGATTGGCTTCTTGAGAGTATATAGTGCGACAGCACAACATATAAAGGCAAAGTTCTATTCATTTGAATCCTTTCACAGCTGAAATACAAATAGGTTAAGGCGGTTAACACGCGCGCATGTGTGTGTGTGTGCGCGCGCGCGCGTGTGTGTGTGTGGGTGGGTGGGTGTGGGTGTGGGTGTGACCTCAAACAGGAACTGTGTGGTTCTCCCAACCTTATGTTCTCACATCTAATTCGACATCCAATCAATAAACTTGATTTGAATGCTGGCAGCTCCGCTGCTCTTCTCTTCAATTGGAATTCCCTTTTGTGTCACGCACGAACAATTACACACACAAACTATGTTTCCGTTGTTTCGCAAAACGCAGTGAGACTGTTAAAAGAAAAACCATTCAAATACATATCCTTTAAAACATATATGAAAATGGTCCTACAAATTTACCTCGAAAATAATACTGTTGACTACAATTTTAACAGAAACTGAAACAGTTGTTTTTATTCAATCTCCAAAACATTATTATTGTTTAGGCATATGTTATTTTAAGATGTATGTAAAGAAATTGTTATAAATGTTTAAATATTCATGATTTGAACAAGATTAATCAGTGAGTGAAAGAAACACGCGTAATAGAGAAGGTTAGGCACGTTTGAAAATGTGTTTAGTCTTTGGTCACCGAAAACATAAGATGCATAAGATGTTATTTTTTCATGGGTTGGCAAACGTAGTTAATAATTACAGTCTTCTGCAAAGAGACGCAGGAGAAACAAGACGTGTTCCCTGTGCAAGTAAGAGTATTTAATAATTATATTTCTTCTGTGACTTTTTATATTTGTTACTGTTTTCTTTTCTTCATAGTGTAAATGTACATTTCTAAAAATCATTTGTAATGTATTTGTGGGGGAGTAATGTAGGAGTCAATGATCTCACGAGATATGGATACTATAAAGAAAGAAAAAGAAATAGAGAGACAGAAAGAAAGGAATAGAGCCAAACAGTAACAACAGTCGTTAGGAAATAAGTGTAAAAGTTGATGTGATAAATAAATGGATTTATTATGGGTGCATTATAAGTTGATGATTGACAGTTGACGGAGAGGGGATAGCACCGTTGTCACTTTACCGTTCCTCTCCACGTGCTAGGCAACGAAGATGGCGGGTAGAAGGGAGGAGGAAGTTCGGTTGCGGTAATGCACACGCACATATTCCTAGAAATTTGGGTACTGCAGTATTAATCATAAGACTGCCGTAAGACTGTACACGTTTAGGTGAGCAGTTACGTAATTACAGCACACGAAATCTTCGGAATGAACAAAAAATAAATGGTTAGCCACATTTAAGATTTAGAGAAACAAAAGTGCCATACCTGCACAGAATTATGCATTCTATTCCAACGGGAATATGCTGCTTATCTCATAGTCCCTGCTGTCATTGGTACTGCTTTTCTGATCGTCGCGTTGTCGTTGCCGCCGCTGCCGCCGTCGTCAGAGCTACTGCAATCTCCCACGGAAATTATGAGTTCTTACAATTCCTTCCAAAACGCCTTCGTTTTCCCATGCTGCTACTATAACTTTAATGTGTGACAAACAGCATCTTCCCAAATTTTAGCTCTTATTTTTGCTATTATTTCTTCTGTTAGTCTTGTAAGAGATATTATAGTGAAATCTGATTTTTGCGCGCTACATATCCCTTTATTTGGGCCCAAATCAACTCTGTTGCATTAAAATGGCAATGGTAGGGAGAAAGTCTAATAATTTTGTGGCCTTTTTCTGCAGCAATTTCATTAACTATATATTTTGGGAATTGCGGTTTGCTTTTACCGGTTCAAGCAATTCATACTTTTTAAATGGTCTTGAACACGCACATATAATTTCCCTTACTTGTCCTTTAATTGGGATTCCGTACCCAAAATAATTTTTGGTGGTCTTCACAGATAATTTCTTTCTGTCTGTTTCTGTAGCCCAAGTGCTTGTGACAGCCATTAGTAACGATAATTAGCTAAATATTAAAGTTACACTGAAACACTGAAGTTGAGTACTCGGACACACGAATTATGTTGCGAAAATGTAAAGCTGTTTGCACCCTGTGAAACATTCACTACTTGAAGCAGTACACTCTTAGTTTGGCAGTGCTGATAGGGGAGAAATACCCTAAGTACCGTAAGGGTTATTGATGTTAGAACTGGTCCGGACAAAGGCAGGTAAGAAGGGTTGGTCATTAAACTGAAAAGGATGGTCATTCACCCAGAAAACCTCATAAGATGTTCCTTGAAACTAAATCCACACCTGTTACCTTCCAACAACACATACCGCCTCATACTAACGGGCAACGAACGACGACGGTATTGTGATACCGCTAATTCATAAGCCAAGCAACAATAGTAGCACTGTCTGCTTATTGCAAACTTCAACATTCCGATAGACTAGCTTCATGCATAAAGTACGTGGTGTAGTGTGATAGAGTTCGCAACGTAGGATAAGCGTGCCGAGTTGCTATGGCAACAGTTTACTTTTGATTGGTGGATTGTTGGTTGCTAGGCGACCGCAATGACGTGTCAGTGACGTGTTTATCCCCTCTCCTTGTTTTCGCAGCTGAATAGCACGTGGAGGCAAAACGCCAATCACCAACTTACGATGCAACAATTATAGTACCGAACATTGACATAAATTTGAAATAAGTACATTATGTCCGGGTATATCGGTAAAATTTAATCAAATCACAGCTATTCAGAAAATACGTGTCTTTAGGCTCATGGCACATTAGTCTTACCGGCTCTGTTTGAAAATTTGATATAACTTTTCGAAAACGCGTCGAAAATGTAGTCAAAACGTTTACGTTTTGGCGAAAACTTGGGCACGAAAATAGGTAACTAAATTTATGTATCAGGATATTTTGAAATACACAATTTATGCTTTAAATGAAGAAAAGCTGTAAATACGGTTTCGCGACAAGATCCAGTAGTAAATGAGCACGCGGATCTAACCAGCTGTAAATTATCCCTAGCACCACGGATGTTTATGAATACATGTTGAAACTGTATCAAGAGCAAATAAAATTGTTTGAAATGAATATTTTTCTATCTTATTTTTGTCCTGGATTTAATGGGAAAGCGACTGTTCCAGCGCTTCATTACACACTGAGCAATTTAAAATTTAAACCATAACAAAAAGATATATCGGAAATAGCTGATTAAACGAGTGCATTAATAAGTTCCACTGTTCTTAGAGTTAACAATAAAATACACTTAAGGGATACACCCGAAGCAATGCTTCCTTTTCCCCCTTATCACGTATACTTGAGTCGATAGTCTATTGTTCGTTTTCCAATGAGCGCAAATAGCATTACATGCAAACACTTGTGGTTCTAGGTCGCGGAGGGCAATGGTTAAACTCCTTAGCATGGAATCCTTAGAAACGTCTTGTCAGATACAATGTTCGTCATTGCTGCAGACACTTGACACTTACTGTCCGATACCCATACCTTACCAAACATAACAGTCACGCAACACATCGATTTAAACACCTCCGGTTCTAAACACACTTTTACTAAAGCTAAAGGCCTCTCAAAAGCACATTGTACAGTTTTTCCTGCAAATTTCTATATTTTATGTACAGCGAAATATTCCCGACGTGTTATGATGTACTTCCAGTGCAGCATACTCTGTTAAAAATGCTAATTGTACTCATCTGAAACGTATTACATTTTACGTTTTTCCAGGTTTTCGACATGCAAGAGGCAGGTTTCATGTATCCGCATTTAATTGCGGAACGAATTAGCTGTAATTGAACATATTTTAGAAAACTTTGACTAAAATATTACATACCTTAGAAACAAGAAAGGAAAGATAGGACCCGATTTGTAACGATATCCCCTTATTATATTCCACCTCTAACGTTCGGCAATTTATTTCAAATATGGAAATTTAACATTCATTCATACTAGCCATGTGTGGCCTAAGATTTGCATAAGTAGACCTAGACTGAAAAATTCAATTGCATAACTGGAATTTAAATCACAGATCTCCCAGACTCCGTCCAGTTGCTCTTAACCATTGAACTATCATGGCCAACATGCCATCATGACTCAAAATCCTCCAACGGACTCGTATGTTTCTCAGTAAATCACCGATTAAATTTCCATCAGATTACCTAATAGTGGTAGCTATAAGGCCTTGGACTTAAGTACTTGTAGCATAGTAAGTAATCACAAACGGTGCGTGTCCCATAGCATACGACAACCCTTAGTGGTTTACCGGGAAACAGACGAGTTATTTCCAACATGTTTAATTAGCCTTCATTGAATGCATAGATAAATTAATCATAGTGCCCTACTTCCCATACCCATCGAGGCCTATGGTGAGCAAAAAAAAAAAAAAAAAAAGTTTACATACTGCAGGAATTTCCTTTCTCTGCTCATAGAACTCGAGAAAAGTTCTGTACACTACACTTTCTCAAACTTGTAGAGTTAGAACCTTTTTGAAAGTGGGCGACGTTGAAAGGTTTTCTCCGTACACTTTATATTTTGAACCTCCTTCACTATATTGGGTACAGTTCGTTATTGCTGTTGTTATAACATTATTTAACGTAATAGTTAGAAATTTAGGCTTCTCAAATGTACAAAACTGTAACACACTGAATATTAATTTTCTAGTTTGGGAGAGGCTGGAATAATTGCCCTCTCTAGTAAGCAGCACACTTAGATCAGTGAAAGAAGTTCCGATTCCCTGGGTTATCTCCTGTCGTTCATCTCGTCGCCAGGATGTGAGTTTGGCTCGGTTACGCATTGAGCACTGCTTTTTTACTCATTGGTTTCTGTTTACGAAGACGCCTGCTCCAGTCTGTCCGTTCTGTAACGAAGCGTTATCTGTCCGACCCTTGCTGCTAGACTGTAGGAACTTCACCTTCAGAGAACCATATACACGCAACCAACGAAAGAACGGCCGCCACTTAACTAATGTTCTCTTCCACTAAATCTCTCTGTTAAAGGACGTGTTTTAAGTTTAAAGATAGCACACTGTTGTTGAAAGACCCTCCCTTACAGTCTCAACAAGGTCCTCCTTGAATTGAAAGACTAGTCCCACTATAAGCAGACATATTGGTCCTCCCTCTCTCCACTCAGATGTTTCAATTGTTTCTTCAGCTGGTCCACGCCGAGTGAACTGTAAGACTAAAATGGAGAAAGTATACAATTATCACACTTTTGATAACAATTTATAACCTCACAAGAATTGTATATTTGTCACTATCCACTATATACCGATCTGCACACCTCGGTAGCTTAGATGGTAGCGTGTCTGCCCCACCTTCAAGAGGTCCCTAGTTCAAATCTGGGTGAGGGTGAGTTAGCTGGATAAGGTTCTTTCCGGGATTTTCCCTAATCCTGAAATATGAATGTCTGGCAACTCTAAGCTCTATGTACCCTGTACTCATTTCAACATCACTTCATTCATCGTCCAATATGACTTAACGTTGGAGGTTTTCTCTTATCCTGAAAGATGAATGTCCGGTAACACTGAGTTCTATGTAGCCTGCACTCATTTCAACAGCATTTCATTCATCGTCAGCTATGAGTTACCTTTGGGGGTTTTCCCTTATCCTGCAAGATGAATGTCTGTTATCTCAAAGCTCTATGTACCTTGCACTCATTTCAAAATCACTTCATTCATTGTCCGACGTGATTTAACATTGAAGGTTTTCCCTTATCCTGGAAGATGAATGCCTGATAACTCTAAGCTCTATGTACCCTGCACTCATTTTCACAAAATGTTTACATTGTCCGATATGACTTAACGTTAGGGGTTTTCCCTTATTCTGAAAGATTAATGCCTGTTAAATCTAAGCTCTATGTACTCTGTACTCATTTGAACATCATTTCATTCATCGTCAGATCTGACTTAATGTTGGAGGTTTTCCCTTATCCTGAAAGATGAATGTCTGTTAACTCTAAGCTCTATATACCCTGCACTCATTTCTAAAAAAGTAATTTATCGCCCGATATGACTTCACGTTAGGGGTTTCCCCTCATCCTTAAAGATGAATGTCTGGTAACTCTAAGCTCTATGTACCCTGCACACATTTCTACATCACTTCATTCATCGTCGAATATGACTTAACTGTGGACGTTTTCCCTTATCCTGAAAGATGAATGTCTGTTAACTCTAAGCTCTATGTACTCTGTCCTCATTTGTTCATCATTTTATTCGTCGTCCGAAATGGCTTAACGTTCGAGGTTTACTCTTAACCTGAAAGATGAATGTCTGGTAACTCTAAGCTGTATGTACCCTGTATTCATTTGTGCATCATTCCAATAATCGTACGATATGAATTAACGTTAGAGGAAGTAAATAACAATAACAAAAAATACCAATCTACGTAAAATGTTATTGTTAGTACTATTCAAATATAGTCAAAAATGTATTTGAAAGCATAGCACACGCTAAAGAGGCTTCACGTGACAAAATCTGTCAGTGCTTCCTAGCTATCGAAGAGTCGTGATTTTTTTCCGGAAACATACGAACTACTGAAGGTTACGAATGCGTGTTGACAGACATATTGAAGCTTGGTGGGTTCGTAGAATTAAAACGCCGAGTTGCAGAAATTAAAATCTCCTTTATTTTCGTAGAAATACTCTTATAGAATACAGTAGCATTACGTTACATACACCATCAGTCTACCGAGGTCTATCACAATAATAAATAGTGTCAGCAGAATATATCCTTAGCTCTCGTTACAACAACACAGCTGGCTGTCTCTCATTTCACAACACTGTTTCACAACTAACTCGCCTCTTGGCTAATCGTCGCCTCTTTAAATACTTCATCGATAATATCTAGATAATTCGCAAATAAACCAGAACGGAAACAATCTCTATCAGTCCAGAAGTAACTAGAAATTTCCAATTATCTCAGTTTCTTTGCCTCGTCAGACCCTTGTCTGCCTGTTATCTTTGTCTGCCGGCTCTTGGTTTTCACACTGCCCTCTTATCAGTTCCTATTTATGTAAACAAGCCAAGCGAACGTAGATACGCGTTCGCAACAATATATTCTACATTATGAGTAACCAGAAAACCAAACTTGTTCTAGAAGGTGACTACTCAGGACATGAATACCGATAACGTTCTTACGAGTTATTTATCAATGTTACTAGTTCATTATATATAAAATAAACATGTTCTAGTCTTTGTATGTTGGTGTTCAAAAGTTCAGTGGAAACATAAGCTCCCACTAATTGTTATGACCTTGGGGTTAATATTTACTTTCAAAACTCATACCATGATTTTGCATTTGTTTCCATAGTCATAAAACCAATTCATAACTAATGTAACATTTCTCAAATTAATTTATCTATGAAAGGGAGTTTCAAATGTTTACTTCTCTAGATTTTACGGAACGAGCAGAGTGTAAGTCTCGCATTAGATATTTATCTATTTGCACGTATTCCATTACAATTTCAGTACAATAATTTTATTATAGAACATGCTGTTTGTTCGTGATACAGAAAGAATTAATTTAACGCCAAGAAGAAACAAGAGAAGAAACTATCAATTACAAACCTGCAGTTCAAATGTTCTGTTTGCAGAATGAATGTGATCACAGTGGCACACGGTGGAAGTTTTAAAAAACTCCAAGTACACGTAGACGTTACTAGATGTCGCGGAAGCTGTAATTACTATATATGTATTAAAGTATCATTTTTATTACAAATGTTTCCAAAACATATGAACACATGATATGCTGGTTTATTATAGAAGACATGTTTAATGCGAATGATACCATTTTAGAGTTATATTTGTTATATAAATCACTTTAAACTAACAGAAACAATTATGCTTCTGCACAAAAGCCCCCAGGAATTTGTATAAGTGCATCCAAATAAGGACAGTGAATGTATATTTCTTTTAATGTGCTGGTTAACGGTAGCATTTTTGAGTAATTACAAATGGTTCTGATATAAATACAATTAAGCAACCAACATTGTGAGATAATCCAGCACTTGTCCAATCAGAAAAACACAGAAGTTGTGTGTACTTATGGCTACATTTTCTAACCATTTGTATTTAGTATCGAACATTAACATAACTTTGAAGGCAAGTGTATTAATGCCCGGGTGTATCTGTAAAACTTAATTCAATCACAACTATACAGACAATTCCTGTCTTTTTGCTCATTGCAAAATTAGTCTTATCGGCCCTGTTTGAAAATTCGATATTACTTTTAGAGAACGTGTTGAAAATGTAGTCAAATTTTTTACATTTAGGCGTAGATTTGGGCATCAAAATACGAAACTAAATTTTTGTAATTTTTGTATTTGATATTGTGAAATACACGTTTTACATTTTTCCTAGTTTTCGACATGCAAGAGGCAGACTTCATTTAATTGCGGAATGAATTAATATTTTCTGCAAACTTTGACTAAAACATTACATACTTTAGAAACAAAAAATGGAAAGGTAAGAACCGATTTGTCACGATATCCCCTTATTATATTCAACCTCTAACTTTCGTCAATTTATTTCAAATATGGAAATTTACGTTTTCTCATACTTGCCGTGTGTGGGCTAAGGTATGCATAAGTAAAACCAGACTGAAAAATTCAACGTCATAGCCGGAATATGAGCCACAGATCTCCCAGACTCCGTCCAGTTGCTCTTAGCCACTGAGCTATCATGGCCAACATGCCGTCATGACTCAAAATCCTCCAACGGACTAGTATGTTTCTCGCTAAATCACCGATTAAATTTCCATCAGTTTACCTAATAGTGGTAACTATATGGCCTTGGACTTAAGTACTTGTAGCATAGTAAGTTATCACAAACGGTGCGTGTCTCATAGCATACGACAACCCTTAGTGGCTTCCCTCGAAACACACGAGTTATTTCCAATAGTTCATTTATTAGCCTCCATTGAATGCATAGCTAAATTAACAATAGTGCCCTCCTTCCAATACCCATCGCGGCATATGGTGAGCACAGAAAGAAAGTTAACGTACTGCAGGAATTTCCCTTCTCTGCTCATAAAACTCGAGAATAGTTCTGTGCACTACACTTTTTCAAAATTATAGAGTTAGAATCCTTTTGAAAGTGGGCGACGTTGAAAATTTTTCTTCGTACACTTTAAATTTTGAACCTCCTTCACTATATTGGGTACAGTTTGTTATTGTTGTAGTTATAACATTATTTAACGTAATAATTAGACCTTTAGGCTTCTCTCATGTACAAAACTGTAACACACTGAATATTAGTTTTCTAGTTCGTGGGACGCAGGAAGAATTGCTCTCTCTCTCTGCAGCAATAAACTTAGATCTGTGAAAGAAGTTCCGGTTCCCTGGGTTACCTCCAGTCGTTCATCTCAACGCGAGGAGGTGAGTTTGGCTCGGTAGCGCTTTGGCTACTGCTTTTTAACTCAGTTTTCTATTTAGTAAGAAGCCTGCTCCAATCTGCCCGTTCTGTAAGGAAGCGTTATCTGTCCGACACTTGCTGCTTGACTGTATGAACTTCATTTTCAGTGAACCGTATACACGCAACCATCGAAATAACGGCCGCCACTTAACTAATGTTCTCTTCCACAATAAAGACATTACTTACGTTACAAAATGAAAAGTGAAATAAATCTCTCAGATATAGGACGTGTTTCAAGTTTAAAGATACCACATTCTTGTTGGAAGACCTTCCTTTACAGTCTCAACTGGGTCCTCCTTGAGCTGAAAGACTGGTCACACTACAAGCAGACGTATTGCTCCTCCCACTCTCCACTAAGACCTTCCAATTGTTTCTAAAGCTGGCCCACACCGCTTGAACTGTTAAACTAAAATAAAGAAAGTGTACAATTAACACACTTTTGATAATAATTTAAGACATCACAAGAATGGCATATTTGTCACTATCCACTAAATACCGGGAGCGTAGATGGTGGTGTGTCTGCCTCACCTTCAAGAGGTCCCCTGTTCGAAACTCGTTCATGGTGAGTTACCTGGTTAAGGTTTTTCCGGGTTTTCCCTTGTCCTGTAAGATGAATGTCTGTTAACTCTAAGCTCTATGTACCCTGTACTCATTTGAACATAATTTCAGTCATCGTCTGATATGCCTTGACATTGGAGGTTTTCTCATATCCTGAAAGATGAATGTCTGTTTACTCTAAGCCCTATGTACCCTGTTCTCATTTGAACATCATTTGATTCATCGTCCGATATGTCTTAACGTTGGAGGCTTTCTCTTATCCTGAAAAATGAACGTCTGTTAACTCTAAGCTCTCTGTACCCTGTACTCATTTCAACATCATTTCATTCATTGTCCGATATGACTTAACGTTGAAGGTTTTCTCTTATTATGAAAGATGAATGTCTGGTAACTTTAAGCTCTATGTACCCTGCACTCATTTCCTCAAAATGTCATTCATTGTCCGATATGATTTGACGTTAGAGGTTTTAGCTTATCCTGAAAGATGAATGTCTGGTAAATCTAAGCTCTATGTACCCTGCACTCTTTTCAACATCATTTCATTCATCGTTCGATATGATTTAACGTTGGACGTTTTCCCTTATCCTGAAAGATGAATGTCATTTAACTCTAAGCTCTATGTACCCTGCACACATTTCTACACCTCTTCATTCATCGTCCGATATGACAACTTTGGAGGAAATAAATAACAATAAAAAAATACCAATCTACGTAAAATGTTACTGTTAGTACTATTCAAATATACTTACAAATGTATTTGAAAGCTTAGCACACGCTACAGGGACTTTACGTGACAAAACCTGCCAGTGCTTCCTAGCTATCGAAGTGTCGCGATTGCTTCCGGAAACATACGAAGTATTGAAGATTACGAATGCGTGATGACAGAAATATTGTAACTTGGTGGGTTCGTAGAATTAAAACGCCGAGTTGCAGAAATTAAATATGTCCTTTATTTTCGTAGAAATGCTCTTATAGATTACAACAGCATTAAGTTACATTTAACATCTGTCTACCAAGGTCGATTACAATAACAAATAGTGACAGCAGATTACAGCCTTAGCTCTCATTACAACAACACAGCTGGCTGCCTCTCATTTCACAACACTGTTTCACAACTAACTCGCCTCTTGGCCAATCGTCGCCTCTTTAAATACTTCACAGATAATTTCGAGATGAATCGCAAATAAACCAGAACGGAAACAATCTCCATCAGTCCAGAAGAAATTAGAAATTTCCATTTATCTCAGTTTGTTTGCCTCGTCAGACCCTTATCTGCCTGTTATCTTTGTCTGGCGGCTCTTAGTTTCCACACTGCCCTCCTATCAGTTCCTTTTGTGTAAACAAGCCACGCGAACGTACATACGGGTTCGCGGCAATATATTCTACATTATTAGTAACCAGAAAACCAAGCTTGTTCTAGATGACCACTCAGGACAAGAATACTGGTCATAACGTTCTTATGTGTAATTTGTCATTGTTGCTGGATCATTATATATAAACTAAAGATGTGGTAGTTATTGTATGTCGGTATTTCAGAGTTCAGTGGGAACATAACGTCCCACTAATTTTTTATGACTTTGGGTTTAATATTCACTTTCCAAACTCATACCATGATTTTGCACTTGCTTCCTTAGCCATAAAACTAATTAATAATTAATTTAACTTATCTCAAAATAATTTATCCATGAAAGGGAGTTTAAAATTGTCCAATTAAAATATATAACATAAAACATGCTGTATGTTCGTGATACAGAAATTATTAATTTAACGCCAAAAAGAAGCAAGAGATACAAACCTGCAGTTCAAATGTTTTGTTTAGAGGGTGACTGCGATCACAGCGGCACACAGTGTAAGTGTTATAAATCACTAAGTAAACGTAGACTTTAGTAGATGTCACGCAAGCTATAATTACTATATATGTATCAAAGTGTCATAGTAATTACAAATGTTTTCCAAAACAAAGGAACATAAAATGTTCTGTTTTGACGTAGAAGAAGTGCTTAATGGGAATGATACTAATTTGGACCTATATTTGTTATACCTGTATATATAAACTAACAAAAAATATTGTGTTTCGGAACTAAAGGCCATAGGAATTTGTATAAGTGCCACAAAATCAGGAAAATGTTTAATATATTCACTTAAATAGGTCGATTTCCCCTCGAATTTCTGAGTAATTACAGATCACTGTGATATAAATACAATTAAACAACCAACATTGTGAAATAATCCAGCACTTGTCAAGTGAGATGAACGCAAGATTTGTATACATTTGTGACTTCATTTTCTACACATATGTATTTAGTATCGAACATTGACATTATATCCGGGTATATCTGTAAAACTCAATTAAATCACAGCTGTACAGACAATACGTGTCTTTAGGTTGCATTACACAATTAGCCTTATCGGTGCTTTTTGATATAACTTTTAGAGAAAATGTAGTCCAAAGGTTTACGCTTAGGCACAATTTTGGGCACGAAATTGCGAAACTAAATTTTTGAATCAGGATATTCTAAAATACATAATTTTATGTTTTTAATGAAGCAAAGTTGTAAATACGGGTTCACGACAATATTCAGTAGTTAGAGCACGCGGAACTGTTTACCTGGCTCTAACCAGCTGTAAATGGTCCCTAGCACCACGGATGTATATGACTACATTTTGAAACCCTATCAAGAGCAAATAAAATTTTTTTTGGCATGAATATTATTATTTTTCTCCTGAATTTAACGGGAAAGCGCTTCAGTACACGCTTCACCATTGAGCAATTGAAAATTTAAACAATAACAAAAGATATCTCGGAAATAGATAATAAAACGAGGGCTTTAACACGTCCTACTGTTTCTAGAGTTAACAATCAAAATACGGTTAAGGGATACATCCCAATCAACGCTTCCTTTTCCCTCTTATCGCGTATACTTGAGTTGATAGTCTATTCGTTTTGCATTACATGCCATCACTTGTGGTTCACTAGGTCGCGAAGGGCAATGGATTTTTCTCAGACATTAAACTCCTTAGCACGGCATACTTAGAAACGTCTTGTCAGGTACAATATTCGTGATTGCTCCAGATACTTGACACTTACTGTACGATACCCATACCTTACCAAACAAAACAGTCATTGATTTATACAACTCCGGTTTCAAACACAAGACCTCTCAAAAGCACAGTGTACAGTTTTTCTTTGCAATTTGCTGTATTTTAAGTGCACCGAAATATTCCCGACGTGTTATGATCCTTTTTCACTGCAGCATACCCTGTGAAAATGATAATTATTTTCATTTGAAAAGTCTTACATTTTACGTTTTTCCTGGTTTTCGACATGCAAGAGGCAGGTTTCATGTATCTACATTTAATTGGGGAACGACTTAGCTGTAATTTAACACATTTTGGAAACTTTGACTTAAATATCACATATTTTACAAACAAAACAGGGAAGTTAGGACCCGATATGTCACGATATCCCTCAATTATATTCAACCTCTAACTTTGGGTAATTTATTTCAAATATGGAAATTTAAAATTCATTCATACTAGCCATGTGCGGGCTAAGGTTTGCATAAGTAGACCTAGACTGAAAAATTCAATTGCATAGCCGGGATTGGAACCACAGATCTCCCATACTCCTTCCAGTTGCTCTTAACCATTGAGCTATCATGGCCAACATGCCGTCATGACTCAAAATCCTCCAACGGACTCGTATGTTTCTCGGTAAATCACCGATGAAAGTTCCATCAGTTTACCTAATAGTGCTAAGTATAAGGCCTTGGACTTAAGTACTTGTAGCATAGTAAGTTATCACAAACGGTGCGTGTCTCATAGCATAAGACAACCCTTAGTGGTTTACCGGGAAACACACGAGTTATTTCCAATTGTTCAATTATTAGCCTCCATTGAATGCATAGCTAAATTAACAATAGTGCCCTACTTCCCATACCCATCGAGGCATATGGTGAGCAAAGAAAACAAGTTTACCTACCGCAGGAATTTCCCTTCTCTGCTCATAAAACTCGAGAAATGTTCTGTACACTACACTTTCTCAAACTTATAGAGTTAGAACCTTTTTGAAAGTAGGCGACGTTGAAAGGTTTTTTCCGTACACTTTAAATTTTGAGTCTCATTCACTATATTAGGTACAGCTCGTTATTGCCGTTGTTATAAAATTATTTAACGTAATAGTTAGAACTTTAGGCTTCTCTTATGTACAAAACTGTAACACACTGAATATTAATTTTCTAGTTCGGGAGAGGCAGAAAGAATTGCCCTCTCTCCGCAGCAATAAACTTAGATCTCTGAAAGAAGTTCCGGTTCCCTGGGTTACCTCCTAAGTTCATCTCAACGCAAGGAGGTGAGTTTGGCTCTGTTGCGCTTTGGTCACTGCTTTTTTACTCAGTTTTCCATTTAGAAGGTAGCCTGCTCCAGTCTGTCCGTTCTGTAACGAAGCGTTATGTGTCCGACACTTGCTGCTACACTCTATGTCCTTCACTTTCAGTGAAACGTATACACTCAACCAACGAAATAACGGCCGCCACTTAACTAATGTTCTTCCACAATAAAGACATTACTTACGTTCCAAAATAAAAAGTGAAATAAATTTCTCAGTTATAGGACGTGTTTTAATTACAAAGATAGCACCCTTTTGCTGAAAGGCCCTCCTTTACAGGCCCAAATAGGTCCCCCCTTGAATTGAAGGACTGGTCACACTACAAGCAGATGTATTGCTCCTCCCTCTCTCTACTCAGACGTTCCAATTGCTTCTTCAGCTGGCCCGCACCGAGTGAACTGTTAGACTAAATGGAGAAAGTATACAGTTAACACACTCTTGATAATAATTTAAAACTTCACAAGAATTTCATATTTGTCACTATCCACTATATACCGAATTGCCTATCTCGGTAGCGTAGATGGCAGCGTGTCTGTCCCACCTTCAAGATGTCTCCAGTTCGAATCCCGGAGAGGGTAAGTTACCTGGATAAGGCTTTTTCCGGGAGTTTCCCTTATCCTCAAAGATGAATGTACGGTTAGTCTAAGATCTATGCACAATGCGCTCATTTCAAATTCACTTCATTCAATGTCCGATATGATTTAACGTTGGAGGTTTTCCCTTATCTTGAAAGATGAATGTCTGGTAACTCTATGCTTTACGTACCCTGCACTCATTTGTACAAAATGTCATTCATCGTCCGATATGACTTAACGTTAGGTGTTTTCCCTTATCCTGAAAGATGAAAGTCTGGCAACTCTAAGCTCTATGTACCCTGAATACATTTCTACATCATTTCATTCTTCGTCATGTATGACTTAACGTTGGAAGTTTTCCCTTATCCTGAAAGATGAATGTCTGGTATCCCTATACTCTTTGTACTCCTCACTCATTTCAACATCATTCCATTCATCGTCCGATACGACTTAACGTTGGGGCAAGTAACTAACAATAACAAAAAATACCAATACGTAAAATGTTATTGTTAGTACTATTCAAATATATTGAAAGCATAGCACACGCTACAGAGACTTTACGTGACAAAACCTGTCAGTGCTTCCTAGCTATCGAAGAGTCGCCATTGCTTCCGGAAACATGCGAAGTACTGAAGGTTACGAACGCTTGATGACAGAAATATTGTAACTGGGTGCGCTCATAGAATTAGAACGCCGAGTTGCAGAAATTAAAAATCTCCTTTATTTTCGTAGAAATACTCTTATAGATTACAACAGCATTACGTTACATACAGCATCAGTCTACCAAGGTCGATCACAATAACAAACAGTGACAGCAGATTACATACTTATTTCTCGTTACAACAACACAGCTGGCTGTCACTCATACCACAACACTGTTTCACAACTAACTCGCCTCTTGGCCAGTCGTCGCCTCTTTAAATACTTCGCAGATAATTTCGAGGTGATTCGCAAATAAACCAGAACGGAAACAATCTCTATCTGTCCAGAAGTAACTAGAGATTTTCAATTATCTCAGTTTGTTTGCCTCGTTGGACCCTTATCTGCCTGTTATCTTTGTCTGCGGCTCTTGGTTTTTACACTGCCCTCCTATCAGTTCCTTTTGTGTAAATAAGCCACGCGAACGTAGATACGGGTTCGCGACAATATATTCTACACTATGGGTAACCAGAACACCAAACTTGTTCTAGATGTTGACTTTTCAAGACTAGAATACTGACAATAACGTTCTTATGTGTAATTTACGATTGTTACTAATTCTTTATATATGAAATAAAGATGTGTTAGTTATTGTATGTCGGTAATCCAACGTTCAGTGAAAACATAAGGTGCCACTAATTTTTATGACCTTGGGTTTAATATTCACTTTCCAAACTCATACCATGATTTTGCATTTGTTTCCTTAGCCATAAAACCAATTCATAGCTAATGTAACATTTCTCAATCAATTTATCCTTGAAAGGGTGTTTAAAATGCTCTCTTCTCTAGATTTTACGGAACGAGTAGGGTATAAGTCTCGCATTTGATATTTATTAATTTGTACGTTTTCCATCACAAGATCAGTACAATAATTTTAACATAGAACATGCTGTATGTTCGTGATACAGAAAGTATTAAATTAACGCCATAAATAACCAAGAGAAGAAACTACCAAATACAAACCCCCAGTTCAAATGTTCTGTTACAGAGTGACAGCGATCACAGCGGCACACGGTAGAAGTGTTATAAAACACTAATTACACGCAGACGTTACTAGATGTCGCGCAAACTATCATTACTATGTATGTATTAAACTATCATAATAATTACAAATATTTTCCACAACATAAGAACACATAATATTCTGTTTTAACAAAGAAGACACGTCTATAGCGAATGATACCAATTTGGAATTATATGTGTGATATAAATCAATATAAACTAGCAGAAACAATTATGATTCGGAACAAAACCCCACAGGAACTTGAATAAGTGCATCAAAATCAGGAAAGTCTTTGTATGTACCTTGATCCTAATAACAAGATTTCCGCTCGTATTTCTGACTAATTCCAGATGGTTGTGCTATTAATACCATTAAACAACCAACATAATGAAATAATCCATCACTTGTCATATCAGAAAAACACAAATGTTGTATACACATGTGACATATTTTTCTAAACATATGTATTTAGTATCAAACATTGACATAAATTTGAAAGAAAGTGCTTTATGTCCGGGTATATCTGTTAAAGTTTATTAAATCACAGCTATACAGACAGCACGTGTATCTGCATTTAATTGCGGAATGATCTAGCTGTAATTTAACGTATTTTGGAAAATTTGATTAATATATTACATACTTTAGAAACAAGAAAGGAAAGGTAAGAACAGATTTGTCACGATATCCCCTTATTATATTCAACCTCTAACTTTGGGCAATTTATTTCAAATATGGAAATTTAACGTCTTTTCATACTAGTCATGTGTGGGCTAAGGTTTGCATTAGTAGAGCCAGACTGAAAAATTCAATGTCATAGCCGGGAGTTGAGCCAAAGATCTCCCAGAATCCGTACAGTTGCTCTTAGCCACTGAGCTATCATGGTGTACATGCCGTCATGACCCAAAATACTCCAGCGGACTCGTGTGTTTCTCGGTAAATCACCGATCAAATTTCCATCAGTTTACCTAATAATTGTAACTCTAAGGCCCTGAACTTATGTACTTGTAGAATAGTAAGTTATCAATAAAGGGTGCGTGTCTCATAGCATACGACAACACTTAGTGATTTACCGGGAAGCACACGGGTTATTTCCAATAGTTCATTAATTAGCCTTCATTGAATGCAGAGATAAATTAACAATAGTGTCCCATTTCCCAGCCACATCGAGGCACATAGTGAGCGAAGAAAAAAAAATTTACGTACTGCAGGAATTTCCTTTCTTTGCTCATAAAGCTCGAGAAAAGTTCTGTACAATACACATTCTCAAACTTATAGAGCTAGAACCTTTTTGAAAGTGGGCGAAGTTGGAAGGATTTCTCCGTACACTTTAAATTTTGAACCTCCTTCGCTATATTAGGTACAGTTCGTTATTGCCGTTGTTATAACGTTATTTATTGTAATAGTTAGAACTTTAGGCTTCTCTTATGTACAAAACTGTAACACACTGAATATTAATTTTCTATTTTGGGCGAGGCTTGAATAATTGTCCTCTCTCGGAAGCAATACACTTAGATCTGTGAAAAAGTCCCGATTTCCTGGGTTATCTCCTGTCGTTCATCTCGTCGCGAGGAGGTGAGTTTGGCTCGGTTACGCATTGGGCGTTGCTTTCTTACTCATTAGTTTCTGTTTAGGAAGGAGCCTGCTCCAGTCTGTCCGTTCTGTAACGAACCGTTATCTGTCCGACACTTGCTGTTTGACCGTATGAACTTCACTTTCAGTGAACCGTATACAGGCTACCAAACGAAATAACGGCCGCCACTTAACTAATGTTCTCTTCCACATTAATGACATTACTTAGTTCCAAAATAAAAAGTGAAATATATTTCTCAGTTATAGGACGTGTTTTAAGTTTAGAGATGGCTCAATCTTGTTCAAAGACCCTCCTTTACAGTCTCAACAAGCTCCTCCTTGAACTGAAGGACTGGTCACACTACAGGCAGACATATTGCTCCACCCTCTCTCCACTCAGACGTTCCAATTGTTTCTTCAGCTGACCCACGCTGCGTGAACTGTTAGACTAAAATGGAGGAATTATACAATTAACACACTTTTGTTAATAATTTAAACCCTAACAAGAATTTCATATTTGTCACTATACACTAAATACCGAACTGCCCACCTCGGTTGCGTAGATGGTAGCGTGTCTGCCTCACCTTCAAGAGGTCCGTAGTTCGAATTTCGGTCAGGGTTATTTAAGTGGATAAGGTTATTTCCGGGATTTTCTCTTATCCTGAAAGATGAATATCTAGTAACCCTAAGCTCTATGTACCCTGTACTCATTTCAACATCATCTCATTCATTGTCCGATATGACTTAGCGTTGGAGGTTTTCCCTTATCCTGAAAGATGAACGTCTAGTAACTCTAAGCTCTTTGTTTCCTGCACTCATTTCAACATCATTTGTTTCATCGTCAGATCTGACTTAACTTTGGAGGTTTTCCCTTATCCTGTAAGATGAATGTCTGGTTACTCTAAGCTCTATGTACCTTGCACTCATTTCAACAGCGCTTCATTCATTGTCCGATATGATTTAACGTTGGAGTTTTTCGCTTATACTGAAAGATGAATGTCTGGTAACTCCAAGCTCTATGTACCCTGCACTCATTTCTACAAAATGTCATTCATCGTCCAAAATGACCTAACTTTAGGGGTTTTCCCTTATCCCGAAAGATGAATGTCTGGTAACCCTAAGCTCTATGTACGCTGCACACATTTCTTCATCACTTCATTCGTCGTCACAAATGACTAAACGTTGCAGGTTTTCACTTATCCTGAAACATGAATGTCTGGTAAATCTAAGCTCTATGTACCCTGTACTAATTTGTACATCATTTCATACATCGTCCGATATGACTTAACATTGGAGGAAGTAAATAACAATAACCAAATATACGAATCTCCGTAAAATGTTATTGTTAGTGCTATTCAAATATATTGAAAATATAGCACACGCTACAGAGACTTCACGTGACAAAATCTGTCAGTGCTTCCTAGCTATCGAAGAGTCGCGATTGCTCCCCAAACCTACGAAGAACTGAAGGTTACGAATGCGTGATGACAGAAATATTGTAACTTGGTTGGTTCGTAGAATTAAAACGCCGAGTTGCAGAAATTAAGATCTCCTTTATTTTCGTAGAAATACTCTTATAGATTAAAACAGCATTACGTTACATACATAATCTGTCTACCAAGGTCGATCACAATAACAAACCATGACAGTCTATTACATCCTTAGCTCTCGTTACAACAACACATCTCGCTGTCTCTCATTTGACAAAACTGTTTCACAACTAACTCGCGAACTGGCCAATCGTCGCTTCTTTAATTACTTCACAGATAATTTCTCGGTTATTCGCAAATAAACCAGAACAGAAACAATCTCTATCGTTTGAGAGGTATCTAGTAATTTCCATTTATCTCAGTCTGTTAGCCTCGTCAGACATTTATCTGCCTGTTGTCTTTGACCGCGGGCTCTTGGTTTTCACACTGACCTCCTATAAGTTCCTTTTGTTTGACTATTTAGGACATGAATACCGATAACGTTATTACGTGTAACTTATCATTGTGAATAGTTCGCTATATATAAAATAAAGATGCGTTAGTTATTGTATGTCGGTGTTCCATGGTTCAGTGTTCCACTAATTTTTATGAGCTGTGCGTTAAAATTCACTTTCCAAACTCATACCATGATTTTGTACTTGTTTCCTTAGCCATAAAAGCAATTCATAACTAATGTAACATTTCTCAAAATAATTTATCCATGAAAGGGAATTTAAAATGTTTACTTCTCTAGATTTTGCGGAACGAGTAGAGTATGTCTCGCATTTGATATTTATTTATTTGTACGTTTTCCATTACAATTTCAGCACCTTAATTTTAACATAGAACATGCTGTATGTTCGTGATACAGAAAATATTAAATTAACGCCAAAAAGAAACAAGAGAAGAATCTACCAAATACAAACCTGCAGTTCAAAAGCTCTGTTTACAGAGTGGTTGCGATCACAGCGGCACACGGTGGAAGTGTTATAAAACACTAAGTAAACGTAGCCGTTACTAGATGTCGCGAGAGCTATAATTACTATGTATGTATTAAAGTATCATAGATATTACACATATTATTGAAAACATAAGAACACCTGATATTCTGTTTTAATAAAGAAGACATGTTTAATGCGAATGATATTAATTTGGAGTTATATTTGTTACATAAATTAATATTAAGATGCACAAACTGTTATTCTTCGGAACAATCCCCACAGGAACTTAAATAAGTGCATCAAAATCAGGAAAGTCTTTGTATTTTGATTTTAATTCCCTGTTCTACCCTCGTATTTCTCAGTAATTTCAGATGGTTGTGATATAAATACAATTAAACCACCAAAATTACGAAATAATCCAGCACTTCTCATATCAGAAAAGCACAAACGTTGTTTACATTTGTGACTTCATTTTCTAAACATTAGTATCGAATATTGACATAAATTTGAAGGCAAGTGCATTATGTCCGGGTATATATGTAAAACTTCAAAAATCGCAGCTATACAGACAATACGTGTCTTTAAGTTGCATTACACAATGTTTGATATAACTCTTAGAGAAAATGTAGTCAAAAGGTTTACGCTTAGGCGTAATATTGGGCACGAAAATGCGAAACTAAATTTTTGTATCAGAATATTCTAAAATACACAATTTTATGTTTTTAGTTAAGGAAAGTTGTAAATTTGAGATTGCGACAATATTCAGTAGGGAATGAGCACGCGGAACTTTTTACGCGGATCTAACCAGCTGTAAATTGTCCCTAGCACCACGGATGTTCATGAATACATTTTGAAACTTTATCAAGTGCAAATAAAATTGTTTGTCATGAATATTTTATTTTTCTCCTGAATTTAATGTGAAAACGCTTCATTACACGCTTCACAACTGAGCAGTTGAAACCTTAAAACATAACAAAAGATATCTCAGAAATAGCTAACTACACGAGGGCGTTAACACGTTCTGCTATTTCTAGATTTAACAATAACACTACAGTTAAGGGATCCACCCCAATTAATGCTTCCTTTTCCCTCTTATCGCGTATACTTGAGTTGATAGTCTATTGTTCGTATTGCATTACATGAAAAACCCTTGTGGTTCACTAGATCGCGAAGGGCAATGGATTTTTCTCAGACATTAAACTCCTTAGCATGGCATCCTTAGAAACGTCTTCTCAGGTACAATGTTTGTCATTGCTCCAGACATTTGACACTAACTGTACGATACCCATACCTCACCAAACATAACAGTCATCGATTTAAACACCTCCGGTTTCAAACGCTAGACGTCTCAAAAGCACAGTGGACAGTTTTTCTTGCTAATTGCTCTATTTAAAGTACACCGAAATATTCCCGACGTGTTATATGCCTTTTCACAGCAGCATACCCTGTGAGAAAGCTAATCGTTCTCATTTTTATGTCTTAAATGTTACGTTTTTCAGGTTTTCGACATGCAAGAGGCAGGTTTCATGTATCTGCATTTAATTGCGGAATGAATTAGCTGTAATTTAGCATATTTTGGAAACTTTGACTTAAATATCACATACTTTACCAACAAAACAGGGAAGTTAGGACCCAATTTGTCACGATATCCCCTAATTATATTCAACCTCTAACTTTCGGCTATTTATTTCAAATATGGAAATTTAACATTCCTTCATACTAGCCATGTGTGGGCTAAGGTTTGCTTAAGTAGAGCTAGACTGAAAAATTCAATGTAATAGCCTGGATTGGAACCATAGATCACCCAGACTCCGTCCAGTTACTCTTAACCACTGAGCTATCATGGCCAACAAGCCGTCATGACTCAAAATCCTCCAACGGATTACTATGTTTCTCGGTAAATCACCGATTAAATTTCCATCCGTTTACCTAATAGTGGTAACTATAAAGCCTTGGACCTAAGTACCTGTAGCATAGTAAGTTATCCCAAACGGTGCATGTCTCATAGCATACGACAACCCTTAGTGGTTTACCGGGAAACAGACGTGTTATTTCCAATAGTTCATTTATTAGCATCCATTGACTGCATTGCTAAATTAACAATAGTGCCCTATTTCTCAAACCCATTGAAGCATATGGTGAGCAAAGAAAACAAGTTTACCTACCGCAGGAATTTTCCTTCTTTGTCCATAAGCTTCGAGAAAGGTTATGGACACTACACTTTTCAAACTTATAGAGTTAGAAGCTATCTGATGGTGGGCAACGTTGAAAAGTTTTCTCCGTACACTTTTAATTTTGAACTTCCTTCACGATATTAGGTACAGTTCGCTATTGCCGTAGTTATAAGATTATTTAACGTAATAATTAGATCTTTAGGCCTCTCTTATATACAAAAGTGAAACACACTGAATATTACTTTTCTAGTTTGGGAGAGGCAGGAATAATTGCCCTATCTCGGAAGGAGTACACTTAATTCTGTGAAAGAAGTTCCGATTCCCTGGGTTATCTCCTGAAGTTCCTCTCGTCGCGAGGAGGTAAGTTTGCCTCGGTTATTCATTGGGCACTGCTTTTTCACTCATTGGATTCTGTTTAAGAAGGAGCCTGCTCCAGTCTGTCCGTTCATTAACGAAGCGTTGACTGTCCGACACTTGCTGCTAGACTGTAGGAACTTCACTTTTCGTGAACCGCATACACGCAACCAACGAAATGGCGGCCGCCACTTAACTAATATTCTCTTCCATATTACGTTCCAAAAAGTGAAATATATCTCTCAGTTATAGGACCTGTTTTAAGTTCAAATATAGCACACTCTTGTTGAAAGACCCTCGCTTACAGTCCCAAAAAGGTCCTTCCTGAATTGAAAGACTGGTTCCACTACAAGCAGACATATTATTCCTCCCTCTCTTCATTCAGACGCTCCAAATATTTCTTCAGCTGGCCACACCGAGTGAACTGTTACACTAAAATGGAGAAAGTATACAATTAACACACTTTTGATAACAATTTAAAACCTCACAAAAATGTCATATTTGCCACTATCCAATAAATACCGATCTACCCACCTCCGTGTCTGCCTCACCTTCAAGAGGACCCCAGTTCGAATCTCCGTCAGGGTGAGTTGCCTGGATAAGTTTTTCCGGGATTTTCCCTTATTCTGGAAGGTGAATATCTGGGAAATCTAAGCTCTATGTACCCTGAACTCATTTCAACATCACTTCATTCATCGTCCGATATGGCTTAACGTTGGATACTTTCTGTTATCCTGAAAGATGAAAGTCTGGTAACTCTAAGCTCTATGTTACCTGCACTCATTTCAACATCATTTCATTCATCGTCATATATGACTTAATGTTGGAAGTTTTCCCTTATCCTGTAAGATGAATGTCTGGTAACCCTAAGCTCTATGTACCTTCCACTCATTTCAATATCACTTCATTCACTGTCGGATATGATTTAACGTTGGAGGTTTTCCTTTATCCTGAAAGATGAAAGTTTGGTAACTCTAAGCTCTATGTACCCTGCACTCATTTATACATCATATCAGTCATCTTCCGATATGACTTAACGTTGCAGGTTTTCCCTTATCCTGAAAGATGAATGGTAATTTTAGGCTCTATGTACCCTGCACTATTTCCAAAATTACTTCATTCATTGTTCGATATGACTTAACGTTGGAGGTTTTCCCTTATCCTGAAAGATTAAGGTCTGTTAACACAAAGCTCTATGTACCTTGCACTCATTTCAACATCACTTCATTCATTGTCCGATATGATTTAACGTTGAAGGTATTGCCTTATCCTGGAAGATGAATTCCTGGTAACTCTAAGCTCTATATACCCTGCATTCATTTCCACAAAATGTCATTTATCGTCCGATATGACTTCACGTTAGGGTTTCCCCCTTATCCTTAAAGATGAATGTCTGGTAACTCAAAGCTCTATGTACCCTGCACACATTTCTACATCAGTTCATTCATCGTCAAGTATGACTTAACTTTGGAGGTTTTCTCTTATCCTGAAAAATGAATGTCTGTTAACTCTAAGCTCTATGAACCCTTTCTGATTTGTTCATCATTTTGTTCATCGTCTGAAATGGCTTAACGTTGGAGGTTTTTCTTATCCTGAAAGATGAATGTCTGGTAGCTCTAAGCCCTATGTACCCTGTACTCATTTGTGCATCAATCCATTCATCGTCCGATGAGACTTAACATTGGAGGAAGTAAATAACAATAACCAAAAATACCAATCTACGTAAAATGTTGATGTTCGTACTATTCAAATATACTTACAATTGAATTTGAAAGCTTAACACAGGCGACAGAGACTTTACGTGACAAAATCTGTCAGTGCTTCCTAGCTATCGAAGAGTCTCAATTACTTCCGGAAACATACGAAGTATTGAAGATTACGAATGCGTGATGACAGAAATATTGTAACTTGGTGGGTTCGTAGAATTAAAACGCCGAGTCGCAGAAATTAAAAATCTCTTTTATTTTCGCGGAAATACTCTTATAGATTACAACAGCACTACGTTACACACACCATCAGTCTACCAAGGTCGATCGCAACAACAAATAGTGACAGCAGATTACATCCTTAGCTCTCGTTACAACAACACAGCTATCTGTGTCTCATTTCGCAACACTGCTTCACACCTAACCCACCTCTTGGCAAATCGTCGCCTCTTTAAGTACTTCACAGATGATTTCCAGGTGATTCGCAAATAAACCAGAATGAAAACAATCTCCATCACTCGAGAAGTAACTAAGAATGTTCATTTATCTCAATTTGTTTGCCTCGTCAGACGCTTATCTGCCTGTTATCTTTTCTGCCGGCTCCTGGTTTTTACACTGCCCTCCTATCAGTTCCTTTTGTGTAAAAAATCCGCGCGAACGTAGGTACGGGTTCACGATAATATATCGTACATTATGAGTAACCAGAAAAACAAACTTGTTCTAGATTATGACTACTCAGGACATAAATACCGATAACGTCCTTATGTGCAATTTATCATAGTTTCTAGTTCATTATATATAAAATAAAGGTGTGCTAGTAATTGAATGTCGGTGTTCCATAGTTCAGTGCGAACATAAGGTCTCAATAATCTTTTCTGACCTTGGGGTTGATATTCACTTTTCAAGCTCATACCATGATTTTGCATTTGTTTCCTTAGCCATAAAACCAATTCATAACTAATGTAACATTTCTCAAAATAATGTATCCATGAAAGGGAGTTTAAAATGTTTACTTCTATAGATTTTACGGAACGTGTAGAGTATAAGTCTCGCATTTGATGTTTACTAATTTGTACGTTTTTCATTACAATTTCAGTACAATAATTTTCACATAGAGCATGCCGTATGTTCGTGATACAGAAAGTATTACATTTATACCAAAAAGAAACAGGAGAAGAAACTACCAAATACAAACCTGCAGTACAAATGTTCTGATGACAGAGTGACTGCGAACAGCGGCACAAGGTGGAAATGTTATAAAACACTAAGAACACGTAGACGTTACTAGATGTCGCGCAAATTATAATTACTGTGCATGTATTAAGGTATCATAATAATTACAAATGTTTTCCAAACATAAGAACACATAATAATCTGTTTTAAAAAAGACACTTTTAATGCGAATGATACTATCTTGGGGTTATATTTCTTAGATAAATCAATATAAAATATCAAAAACAATTAGGCTTCGGAACAAAACTCCACAGGAACCTGTATAAGTGCATCAAAATTAGGAAAGTCTTTGTATGTATCTTGTGTTTAATATGTTGCTTTAGGTTGGTATTTCTGAGCAACTACAGATTGTTGTGATATAAATACAATTAGGCAACCAATATTATGAAATAATCCAGTACTTGTCATATCAGAAAAATACAAATATTGTATACGTTTTTGACTTAATTTTCTAAACATTTGTATTTAGTATCCAAGATTAACATAAATATGAAGGCAAGTGCATTATGTCCGAGTATATCTGTAAAACTTAATTAAAGCACGGGTATACAGACAATACGTGCCTATAGGCTCATTGCATAATTAGTCTTATTGGCCCTGTTTGAACATTTGATATAACTTTTAGCCAACGCGTTGAAAATGTAGTCAAAAGGTTTACCTTTTAGCGTAAATTTGGGCACCAAAATACGAAACTAAATTTTTGTATTTTTTGCATTAGGATAGTCTGAAATACATGTTTTACCTTTTTCTAAGTTTTCGACATGCAAGAGGCAGGTTTCATGTATCTGCATTTAATTGCGGAATGAATAAGCTGCAATTTAATATATTCTGGAAACTTTGTCTAAAATATTACATACTTTAGAAACAGGAAAGGAAGGACCCGATTTGTCACGATATCCCCTTATTATATTCAACCTTTAACGTTCGGTTGCGCTTTAGTCACTGTTCTTAACTAGTTTTCTATTTCGGAAGGAGCCTGCTCCAGTCTATCTGTTCTATAACGAAGCGTAATCTGTCCGGCATTTGCTGCTAGACTGCATGAACTTCGCTTTCAGTCAACCGCATACACGCAGCCAACGAAATAACGGCCGCCACTTAACTGTTGCTCTCCTCCACAATAAAGACATTACTTACGTTCCAAAATAAAACGAGAAATAAATCTCTCAGTTATAGTACCTGTTTTAAGTTTAAAGATAGCACACTCTTGTTGAAAGACGCCCCTTTACAGTCTCTACAAGGTCGTCCTTTAATTGAAAGACTGGTCGCACTACAAGCAGACATATTGCTCCTTCCTCTCTCTTCTCAGACGTTCCAATTGTTTCTACAGTTGGCTCACACCGAGTGAACTGTAGGACTAAAATGGAGAAAGTATACAATTAACACACTTTTGTTAATTTTTTAAAACCTCCCAAGAATTTCATATTTGTCACTATCCACTATATACCGATCTGCCCACCTTGGTGGCACAGATGGTAGCGTGTCTACCCCACCTTCAAGAGGTCTCCAGTTCGAATCTCGGTTAGGGTGAGTTACCTGGATAAGGTTTTTCGGGGTTTTTCCTTATCCTGAAAGTTGAATGTCTCGTAACTCTAAGCTCTATGTACCCTGAACTCATTTCAACATCACTTCATTCATCGTCCGATATGACTTAACTTTGCAGCTTTTCCCTTATCTTGAAAGATGAATGGTAACTCTAAGCTCCATGTACCCTGCACTCTTTTCAACATCATTTCATTCATTATCCGATATGATTTAACGATAAAGATTTTCCCTTATCCTGAAAGATGAATGTCTGGTAACTCAAAGCTCTATGTACCCTGCACTCATTTCTACATCATGTTATTCATCATCCGGTACTACTTAACGTTGGAGGTTTTCCCTTATTCAGAAAGATATATGCCTGGTAACCCTAAGCTCTCTGTACGCTTCACTTATTTCAACATCATTTCATTCAACGTCCGATGTGACGTAACATTGGAGGATTTTACTTATCCTGAAAGATTAATGTCTGATCACTCTAAGCTCTTCTTACTCTGTCCTAATTTGAACATCAATTCATTTATCGTCCGATTAGACTTAGCGTTGGAGGTTTTCTCTTATCGTGAAAGAATGATTGTCTGGTAACCCTAAGCTCTATGTACCTTGTACTCATTTCAACATCACTGCATTCATCGTCCGATATGACTTAACGTTGGAGGTTTTCTCTTATCCTGAAAGATGAATGTCTGGTAACTCTAAGCTCTATGTACCTTGAACTCATTCCAACATCATTTCATTCATCGTCAGATATGACTTAACGTTGGAGGTTTTCCCTTATGTTGAAAGATGAATGTCTGTTAAATCACAGCTATATGTACTTTGCACTCATTTCAACATCACTTTATTCATTGATATGATTTAACGTTGGAGGTTTTCCCTTATCCTGAAAGATGAATGTCTGGTAATTCTTAGCTCTATGTACCCTGCACTGATTTCTAGCAAATGTAATCCATTGTCCGATATAACTTAACGTTACGGGTTTTCCCTTATCCTGAAAGATGAACGTCTGGTAATTCTTAGCTCTATGTACCATGCGCACATTCCTACATCACTTTATTGATCGTCCGATATGACTTAACGTTGCAGGTTTTCCCTTATCCTACAAGATGAATGTCCGGTGAATCTAAGCCCTATGTACCCTGCACTCATTTCAACCTCATTTCATTCATCGTCCGATGTGACGCAAAATTGGAGGATTTTACTTATCCTAAACGATTAATGTCTGTTCAATCTAAGCTCTATTAACTCTGTACTCATTTGTACAACATTTCATTCATCGTCCGATTAGACTTAGCTTTGGAAGATTTCTCTTATCCTGAAAGATGATTGTCTAGTAACTCTAAGCACTATGTACCTTGTACTAATTTCAACATCACTTCATTCATCGTCCGATATGACTTAACGTTTGAGGTTTTCTCTTATCCTGAAAGATGAGTGTCTGGTAACTCTAAGCTCTATGTACGTTGCACTCATTCAAACATCATTTCATTCATTGTCAGATATGACTTAACGTTGGAGGTTTTGCCTTATCCTGAATGATGAATGTCTGGTAACTATTAGCTCTATGTACACTGTACTCATTTCTACCAAATGTCATCCATTGTCCGATAGATTTTAACGTTAGGGGTTTTCCCTTATCCTGAAAAATGAACGTCTGTTAACTCTAAGCTCTATGCACCATGCGCACATTTCTACATCACTTTATTAATCGTCCGATATCACTTAAAGTTGCAGGTTTTCCCTTATTCTGAAAGGTGAATGTCTGTTAACCCTAAGCTCTCTGTACCCTGCACTCATTCGAACATCATTTCATTCATCTTCCGATATGACTTAACGTTGGAGGTTTTCTCTTATCCTGAAATTGAATTTCCTGTTAACTCTAAGCTCTATGTACTATGTACTCATTTGTACATCATTTCATTCATCGTCCGACACCACTTAACGTTGGAGGCACTAAATAACAATAACAAAAAATACCAATCTACGTAAAATGTTATTGTTGGTACTAATCAAACATATTGAAAGCATAGCACACGCTACAGAGACTTCAGGTGACAAAATCTGTCAGTGCTTCCTAGCTATCGAAGAGTCGCGATTGCTTCCGGAAGCATACGAAGTATTAAAGGTTACGAATAAGTGATGACGGAAAAATTGTAACTTGGTGGGTTCGTAGAATTAAAACGCCGAGATGCAGAAATTAAAAATCTCTTTATTTTCGTAGAAATGCTCTTATAGATTAAAGTAACATTAAGTTACATACACCATCAGTCTACCAAGGTGGAATACAATAACAAATAGTAACAGCAGATTACAGCCTTAGCTCTCGTTACAAGAACACAGCTGGCTGTCTCTCATTTCACAACACTGTTTCACAACTAACTCGCCTCTTGGCCAATCGTCGCCTCTTTAAATACTTCACTGATAATTTAGAGATGATTTGCAAATAAACCAGAATGGAAACAGTCTCCATCAGTCCAGAAGTAACTAGAAATTTTCATAAATCTCAATTTGTTTGCCTCGTCAGACCCTTGTCTGGATGTTATCTTGTCTGCTGGCTCTTGGTTTTTACACTGCCACCCTATCAGTTTCTTTTGTGTAAAAAAGCCACGCGAACGTAGATACGGGTTCGCGACATAATGTTTTACATTAGTAGTAACCAGAAAACCAAACTTGTTCTAGATGATGACTACGTACAATAACGTTGTTGTGTTTAATTTATCATTGTTGCTAGTTCATTATATATAAACTAAAGATGTGTTAGTTGTTGTATGTCGGTATTATAGAGTTCCGTTTGTACATAAGGTCCCAATAATCTTTCATGACCTGGGGTTAATATTTACTTTCCAAACTCATATCATGATTTGGCACTTGTTTCCTTAGCTATAAAAACATTTCGTAACTAATGTAACAGTTCTCAAAATAATTTATCGATGAAAGCGAGTTCTTTGGTTTCTCTATATTTTACGGAGCGAGTAGAGTATAAGTCTCGCATTTGATATTTATTTGTACATTTACCATTACAAAGTCAGTACATTAAATTTAACAATGGACATGCTGTATGTTCGTGATACAGAAAGTATTAACCTAACACCACAAATATAAAAGAGATAGAAACTTGCAGTTCAAATGTTCTGTTTACAGAGTGACTGTGATCACAGCGGCACACGGTGGAAGTGTTATAAAAGAGTAAGTACACGTAGGCGTCTGTAGATGTCGCGCAAGCTATAAATACTATGTATATGTCAAAACATCATAGTTATTACAATTTTTTTCCAAAACATAAGAATACCTAATGTCCTGTTTTGATATAGAAGAAGTGTTTAATGCGAATGATACTAATTTGGAGTTAAATTTGTTATATAAATCAATATAAACTAGCAGAAACAATTATGCTTTGGAACAAAACCCCACAGGAACTTGTATAAGTCCGTTCAAATCAGGAAAGTGAATGCATATTACTCCTAATAAGTTGAATAACGCTTGTGGTTCTGAGTATTTTGAGATGGTTGTGATATAAATACAATTAAACAACCAACATTATGAAATAATTCAGCACTTGTCAAATAAGATGAACGTAAAAGTTGTATACATTTGTCAATTCTGTTGTCAATTCATTCTCTATACATATGTATTTAGTATCGAACATAAATTTGAAGGCAAGTGCATTATGTCTGGGTATAGCTGTTAAACTGAATTAAATCACAGCTATACGTGTCTTTAGGCTCATTGCATAATTAGTCTTATCGTCCCGGGAGAAAATTTGATATAACGTTTAGAGAACGCGTTGAAAATGTAGTCAAAGGGTTTAGCCTTAGGCGTAATTTTGGGCACAAAAATACGACACTAAATTTAATATTTTTGTATTAGGATATTCTGAAATACACGTTTTACGTTTTTCCAGGTTTTCGACATGCAAGAGGCAGGTTGCAAGTATCTGCATTTAACTGCGGAATGAATTAGCTGTAACTTTGGAAACTTTGACTTAAATATCACATACTTCACAAACAAAACAGGAAAGGTAGGACCCGATTTGTCACGATATCCCCTATTCATATTCAACCTCTAACTTTCGGAAATTCATTACTAATATGAAAATTTAACGTTTTGTCATACTAGCCATAGGCTAAGGTTTGCATAAGTAGAGCCAGACTGAAAAATTCAATGTCATAGCCGGGATTTGAGCCACAGATCTCCCAGACTCAGTCCAGTTGCTCTTAACGACTGAGCTATCATGGCCAACATGCCGTCATGACTCATAATCCACCAACGGACTCGTATGTTTCTCGGTAAATCACCGATTAAGTTTCCATCAGTTTACCTAATAGTGGTAACTATTAGGCCTTGGACTTAAGTACTTGTAGCATAGTAAGTTATCACAAACGGTGCGTCTCATAGCATACGCGAACCCTAAGTGGTTTACCGGGAAACACACGAGTTATTTCAAATAGTTCATTTATTAGCCTCCATTGAATGCATAGCTTAATTAACAATAGTGTCCTATATTCCAAACCCATCGAGGCATATGGTGAGCAAAGAAAAAAATTTTCGTACTCCAGGAATTTCGCTTCTGCGTTCATAAAACTCAAGAAAATTCTGTACACTACTCTTTTTCAAACTTATAGAGTTAGAACCTTTTTGAAAGTGGGCGACGTTGAAGGTTTTTCACCATACACTTTAAATTTTGAGCCACCTTCACTATATTAGGTACAGTTCGTTATTGACTTAGTTATACCATTATTTAACGTATTAATGAGACCTTTAGGCTTCTCTTATAAACAAAACTGTAACACACTGAATATTCGTTTTCTAGTTCGGGAGAGGCGGGAGGAACTGCCCTCTCTCCGCAGCAATAAACTCAGATCTGTCAAAGAAGTTCCAATTCCCTGCGTTACCTCCTGTCGTTCATCTCGTTGCGAGGAGGTGAGTTACGCTCGGTTGCGCTTTGGTCACTGCTCTTTTAAACAGTTTTCTTTTTAGAAAGGAGCCTGCTCCAGCCTGTCCGTTCGGCGATGAAGGTTATCTGTCCGACACTTGCTGCTAGAACGTAGGAACTTCACTTTCAGTGAACCGTATACACGCAACCAACGAAATAACGGCCGCCACTTAACTAATGTTCTCTTCCACAATAAAGACATTACTTACGTTCCAAAATAAAAAGTGAAATAAATCTCTCGGTTATAGGACGTGTTTTAATCTCAAAGATGGCACTCTCTTGTTGAAAGACCCTTCTTTACTATCCCAACTAGGTCCTCCTAGAACTGAAAGACTGGTCACACTACAAGCAGACATATTGCTGCTTCCTCTCTCCACTCAGACGTTCCAATTATTTCTACTGCTGGCCCACACCGCGTGAACTGTTAAACTAAAATAAAAAAGTATACAATTAACACACTTTTGATAATAATTTTAAACTTCACAAGAATTTCCTATTTGTCACTATCCACTAAATACCGGTAGCGTAGACGGTAATGTGTCTGCCTCACCTTCAAGGGGTCCCCAGTTCGAAACTGGGTCATGGTGAGCTACCTGGTTAAGGTTTTCCAGGGTTTTCCCTTATCCTGAAAGATGAAAGTGTAAGAACTCAAATCTCTATTTACCCTGTACTCATTTGTACATCACTTCATTCATCGTCCGATATGACTTCATGTTGGAGGTTTTTCATTATCCTGAAAGATGAATGTCTGGTAACTAAGCTCTATGTACCCTGTACTCATTTGAACATCATTTCATTCATCGTCCGATATGTCTTAACGTTGGAGGTTATCTCTTATCCTGAAAGATGAATGTCTGTTAACTCTAAGCCCTATGTACCCTGTACTCATTTCAACATAATTTCATTCATCGTCCGATATGACTTAACGTTGGAGGTTTTCTCTTATTATGAAAGATGAATGTTTGGTAACTCTAAGCTCTACATACCCTGTACTCATATGTGCATCATTTCATTCATTGTCCGATATGACTTAACTTTGGAGGAAGTAAGTAACTATAACAAACGATACCAAACTACTTAAAATTGTAGAGTTAGTACTATTCAAATATACTTACAAATGATTTGAAACATAGCACAGGTTACAGAGACTTTACGTGACAAAATCTGTCAGTGCTTCCTAGCTATTGAAGAGTGGCGATTGCTTCCGGAAACCTATGAAGTACTGAACGCTACGAACGCGTGATGACAGAAATATTGTAAATTGGTGGGATCGTAGAATTAAAACGCCGAGTTGAAAAAAATTAAAAATCTCCTTTATTTTCGTAGAATTACTCTTATAGGTTACAACAGTATTACGTTACATACACCATCAGTCTGCCAAGGTCGATCTCAATAACAAATAGTGCCTGCAGATTACATCCTTAGCTCTCGTTACAACAACTCAGCTGGCTGCCTCTCATTTCGCAACACTGTTTCACAACTAGCTCGCCTCTTGGCAAATCGTCGCCCCTTTAAACACTTCACAGATTATTTCGAGATGATTCGCAAATAAACCAGAACGGAAACAATCTCTATCTGTCCAGAAGTAACAATAAATTTCCATTTATCTCAATTTGTTCGCCTCGTCAGGCCCTTATCTGCCACTTACCTTTGTCTGCCGGCTCTTGGTTGTCATACTGCCCTCCTATCAGTTCCTTTTTTGTAAACAAGCCACGCGAACGAATTTACGCGTTGGCGACAATATATCCTACATTATAAGTAACCTGAAAACCAAACTTGTTCTAGATTATGACTACTCAGGACATGAATACCGATAACGTTCTTATGTGTAATTTATCATTGTTACTAGTCCATGATATATAAAATAAAGATGTGTTAGTTATTGTATGTCGGTATTCCATAGCTCAGTGCGCACATAAGGTCCCAATAATCTCTTATAACCTTGGGGTTGATATTCACTTTCCAAACTCATACCAGAATTGTGCATTTGTTTCCTTAGCCATAAAACCAATTCATAACTAATGTAACATTTCTCAAATTACTTTATCTATGAAAGGGAGTTTCAAATGTTTACTTCTCTAGATTTTACGGAACGAGTAGAGTATAAGTCTCACATTTGATATTTATTTATTTGCACGTTTCCCATTACAATTTCAGTACAATAATTTTAACTTAGAACATGCTGTATGTTCGTGATACAGAAAGTATTAAATTAACGCCAAAAAGAAACAAGAGAAGAAACTACCAATAACAAACCTGCAGTTCAAATGTTCTGTTTATAGAGTGACTGCGATCACAGCGGCACTCGGTGGAAGAGTTATAAAACACTAAGTACACGTAGACGTTGTTAGATGTCGTGCTATCTATAATTGCTGTGTATGTATTAAAGTATCTTAATTATTACAAATGTTTTCCAAAATATAAGAACATATAATATTCTGTTTAAATGTATAAGTCATGTTTAATGCGAGTAATACTAATTTGGAGTTATATTTCTTATATAAATCAATATAAACTAGCAGAAACTATTAGGCTTCGGAACAAAACCCAAAAGGAACTTGTATATGTGCGTTCAAATCAGGAAAAGGAATGCATATTACTTTTAATACGTTTATTTAGGGTTGTGTTTCTGAGTATTTTGATATGGTTGTGATATGAATACAATTAAACAACAAGCATTATGAAATAATCCAGCACTTGTCAAATAAGATGAACGTTAAAGTTGTATACATTTGTCAATTCATTTTCTAAACATATGTATTTAGTGTTGAACATTAACATAAATTTGAAAGCAAGTGCATTATGTTCGGGTATATCTGTTAAACTTAATTAAATCAGAGCTATACAGACAATGCGTGTCTTTAGGCTCATGCATAGTTAGTCCTATCGGCCCTGTTTTAAAAATTGTATATAACTTTTAGAGAACGGGTTGAAAAGGTAGTCAAAAGGATTGCTTTTAGGCGTAACTTTGGGCACGAAAATACGAAACTAAATTTTTGTATTTGGATATTCTGTAATACACGTTTTACGTTTTTCCAGATTTTCGACATGCAAGAGGCAGGTTTCATGTATCTGCATTTAATTGCCAAATGAATTAGCCGTAATTTAGCATATTTTGGAAACTTTGACTGAAATATTACATACTTCAGAAACAGGAAGGGAAAGGTAGGACCCAATTTGTTACGATATCCCCTTATTATATTCAACCTCTAACTTTCGGCAATTTATTTCAGAAATGGGCATTTAAAGTTTTTTCATACTAGCCATGTGTGGGCTAAGGTTTGCATAAGTAGAGCCAGACTGAAAAATTCAATGTCATAGCCGGGATTTTGCGCCAGAAATCTCCCAGGCTCCATCCAGTTGCTCGTAGCCATTGAGTTATCATGGCCAACATGCCATCATGACTCAAAATCCTCCAACGAACTCGTATGTTTCTCGGTAAATCACCGATTAAATTTCCATCAGTTTACCTAATAGTGGTAACTATAAGACCTTGGACTTAAGTACTTGTAGCATAGTAAGTTATCACATACGGTGCGTGTTTCATAACATAGAACAACCCTTAGTGGTTTACCGGGAAACACACGAGATACTTTAAATAGTTCATTTATTAGCCTCCAACCAATGCATAGCTAAATTAACAATAGTGCTCCCTTTCCCGTACCCATCAAGGCATATGGTGAGCAAAGAAAAAGGTTTGCGTACTGCAAGGATTTTCCTTCTTTGTTCCTAAAACTCGAGGAAAGTTCTGTACACTACACTTTTTCAAACTTATACTGTAAGAACCTTCTTGAAGGTGGGCGACGTTGAAGATTTATTCCCCTACACTTTAAACTTTGAACGTCCTTCACTATATTATGTACAGTTTGTTATTGCCGTAACTAAACATTATTTAACGTAATAATTCGACCTTTAGGCTTCTCCTATGTTCAAATCTGTAACACACTGAATATTAATTTTCTAGTTCGGGGGAGGCAGGAAGAATTGCCCTATCTCCGCAGCAATAAACTTAGATCTGTGAAAGAAGTTCCGGTTCCCTGTATTACCTCCAATCGTTCATTGCAACGCAAGGAGGTGAGTTTTGCTCGGTTGCGCTTTGGTCACTGCTCTTTAACTCAGTTTTCTATTTAGAAAGAAGCCGGCTCCAGTCGGTCCGTTCTGTAACGAAGCGTCATCTGCCCGACACTTGCTGCTAGACTGTATGAACTTCACTTTCAGTGAACCGTATAAACGCTACCACCGAAATAACGGCCGCCTCTTAACTAATGTTCTCTTCCACAATAAAGGCATTACTTACGTTCCAATATAAAAAGTGAAATGGATCTCTCAGTTATAGGACGTGTTTTTAGTTCAAAAATAGCACACTCTTTGTGAAAGTCCTTCCTTTACAGTCTCAACTAGGTCCTCCTTAAATTGAAAGACCGGTCACACTACAAGCAGATATATTGCTCATCGCTCTCTCCACTCAGACCTTGCAACTGTTTCCACAGCTGGCCCACAACGTGTTTACTGTTAGACTAAAATGGAGAAAGTATACAATTAACACACTTTCGTTTAATTTAAAGCCTGAAAAGAATTTCATATTCGTCACTCACTATCCATTATATACCGATTCTCCCACCTCGGTAGCGTAGATGGTAGCGTGTCTACCTCACCTTCAAGAGGTCCCCAACTCGAATCTCTTTCAGGGTGACTTACCTGGATAATGCTTTTTCCGGGATTTTCCCATATCCTGAAAGTTGAATGTCTGGTAACTCTAAGCTCTATGTTACTTGCACTTATTTCAACATCATCTCATTCATCGTCAGATATGACCTAACTTTGGAGGTTTTCTCTTATCCTGTAAGATGAATGGTAACCCTAATCTCTCTGTAGACTGTATTTATTTGAACATAATTTCATTCATCATCCGATATGACTTAACATTGGAAGAAGTAAATTACAATAACAAGAAAAAATCTACGTAAAATATTATTGTTAGTACTATTCAAGTATACTTACAATTGTATTTAGAAAACACACGCCACAGAGACTTCACGTGACAAAATCTGTCAGTGCTTCCTAGCTATCGAAGAGTCGCGACTGCTTCCCGAATCCTACGGAGCATGGTATTGAAGGTTACGAATGCGTGATGACAGATATATTGTTACTTTATGGGTTCGTAGAATTAAAACGCCGAGTTTCAGAAGATAAAAATCCTTTATTTTCATAGAAATACTCTTATATATTACAACAGCATTACGTTACATTCACCATGAGTCTACCAAGGTGTATCACAATAACAAACAGTGACAGCAAATTATATCCTTAAATCTCGTTACAACAACACAGATGGCTGTCTCTCATTTCCCAACACTGTTCCACAACTAACTCGCCTCTTGGTCAATCATCGCCTCTTTAAATACTTCACAGATAATATCTAGATGATTCGCAAATAAACCAGAAGGGAAACAATCTCTATCAGTCCAGAAGTAACTAGAAATTTTCATTTATGTCAATTTTTTGGCCTCGTCAGACCCTTATCTGGCTGTCATCTTGTCTACCGGCTCTTGGTTTTCACACTGCCCTCCTATAAGCTTCTTTTTTGTAAACAAGCCACGCGAACGTAGATATTGGTTCGCGACAATATATTCTACATTATGAGTAACCAGAAAACCAAACTTGTTCTAGATGATGACTACTCAGGACTAGAAAACTGACAGTAAGATTCTTATGTGTAATTTATAATTGTTACTAGTTCATTATATGTAAAATAAAGATGCGCTAGTTGTAGTATGTCGGTGTTCCAAAGTTCAGTGGAAACATAGGGTCCCACTAATTTTATGACCTTGGGGTTAATGTTCACTTTCCAAACTCATACCATGATTTGGCACTTGTTACCTTAGACATAAAAACAATTCATAGCAAATGTAACAGTTCTAAAATAATTTATCCATGAAAGCGAGATTTTTAGGTTCTCTAGATTTTACGGAGCGAGTAGAGTATAAGTCTTGCATTTGATATTTATTTGTACATTTACCATTACAAAGTCAGTACAATAAAGTTAACATAGGACGTGCTGTATGTTCGTGATTCAGAAAGTATTAATCTAACACCAGAAAGATAAAAGAGATAGAAACTTGCAGTTCAAATGTTCTGTTGACAGAGTGACTGTGATCACAGCGCCACACGGTGGAAGTGTTATAAAAGAGTAAGTACACGTAGGTGTTAGCAGATGTCGCGCAAGCTATAATTTCTATGTATATATCAAAATATCTTAGTTACTACAAAGTTTTTCCAAAACATAAGAACACATAATGTTGTGTTTTGGAACAAAAGCCCACAGGAAATTGTATAAGTGCATCAAAATCAGGGAGTCTTTGTATATACATTCACATTATCTGATCGATTTACTTTCGCATTTCTGAGTATTTACAGATGACTGTGATATAAATACAATTAAACTACCAACATTGTGAAATAATCCAGCACTTGTCAAATGACATTAACGGAAAAGCTTTATATATTTGTAACTTCATTTTCTACACATATGTATTTAATATCGAACGCTGACATATATTTGAAGGCAAGTGCATTATGTCAAAGTATACGTGTAAAACTTAGCTAAATCACAGCTATACAGACAATACGTGTCTTTTAATGGCATTACACAATTAGCCTTATCGGTGCTGTTTGATATAACTATTGGAGAAAATGTAGTCAAAAGGTTTACGCTTAGACGTACTTTTGGGCACAAAACTGCGAAACTAAATTTTTGTATCAGGATATTCTGAGATACACAAATTTATGTTTTTAATGCAGGAAAGTTGTAGATACGGGATCGCGACTTTATTCAGTAGTGAATGAGCACACGGAACTGTCTCCACGGATCTAACCAGCTGTAAATTGTCCCTAGCACCACGAAAGTTTTTGAATACATTTTGAAACTGTATCAAGAGCAAATAAACTTGTTTGGCATTAATATTCTTATTTTTCTCCTGAATTTAATGGGAAAGCGCTTCATTACACGCTTCACAACTGAGCAATTGATAATTTAAGCCATAAAAAATATCTCGGAAATAGCTAACAAAACTGGGGCTTTAACACGTTCTACTGTTTCTAGAGTTAACAATAAAAATACAGTTAAGGGATACAGCCCAATCAATGCTTCCTTTTCCCGCTTATCGCGTATACTTGAGCTGATATTCTATTGTTCGTATTGCATTACATGCAAATCCTTGTGGTTCACTACGTCGCGAAGGGCAATGGACTTTCCTCAGACATTAAACTCCTTAGCATGGCATCCTTAGAAACGTGTTGTCCGGTACAATGCTCGTCATTGCTCCGGACACTTGACACTTACTGTACGATAAACATACTTTACCAAATAAAACATGCATGGAGTTAAACACCTCCGGTTTCAAACAACAGACCTCTTAAAATCACAGTGTACAGTTTTTCTGTGCAAATTGCTGTATTTAAGCGCACCGAAATATTCCCGTTGTGTAATGATGCTGTTTTCTGCAGCATGCCCTGTGAAAATTCTAATTGTTCTCATTTGAAACGCCTTACATTTTACGTTTCTCCAGGTTTTTGACATGCAAGGGGCAGGTTTCATGTATATTCACTTAATTACGGAATGATATAGCTGCAATTTAACATATTTTGGAAACTTTGACTTAAATATCACTTACTTTACAAACAAATCAGGAAAGGTAGAACCCGATTTGTGACGATCCCATTATTATATTCAAACTCTAACTTTCGACAATTTATTTCAAATATGGGAACTTAGCATTCGTTCATACTAGCCATGTGTGGGGTAAGGTTTGCATAAGTAGAGCTAGACTGAAAAATGCAATATCATAGCCGGGATTTGAGCCACAGATCTCCCAGACTCCGTCCAGTTGCTCTACTCCACTGATCTATCACGGCCAGCATGCCGTCATGACTCAAAATCCTCCAACGGACTCGTATGTTTCTCGGTAAATCACCGATTAAATTTCCATCAGTTTACCTAATAGTGGTAACTATAAGGCCTTGGACTTAAGTACTTGTAGCATAGTAAGTTATCACAAACGGTGCGGGTCTCTTGGCATACGACAACCCTTAGTGGTTTAGCAGGAAACCGACCAGTTATTTCTAATAGTTCATTTATTAGCCTCCATTGCATGCATAGTTAAATTAACGATAGTGCCCTATTTCCTATACCTATCGAGGAATATGGTGAGCAAAGAAACAAACCTTAAGTACTGCAGGAATTTCCTTTCTTTGCTCATAAACCTCGAGAAAAGTTCTGTACACTACACTTTTTCAAACTTATAGAGCTAAAACCTTTTTGAAAGTGGGCGACGTTGAAAGTGTTTCTCCGTCCACTTTAAATTTTGAACCTCCTTCACTATATTAGGTACAGTTCGTAATTGCCGTAGCTATAACATTATTTAACGTACTAATTAGACCTTTAGGCTTCTCTGGTGTACAAAACTGTAACACAATGAATATTAACTTTCTAGTTCGGGAGAGGGAGGAAGAATTGCCATCTCTCCGCAGCAATAAACTTAGATCTCTGAAAGATGTTCCGATACCCTGGGTTACCTCCTGTAGTTCATCTCAACGCGAGGAGGTGTGTTTGACTCGGATGCGCTTTGGTCACTGCATTTTAACATATTTGTCTAATTAGAAAGGAGCCTGCTCCAGTCTGTTCGTTCTGTAACGAAGCGTTACCTGTCCGGCGCTTGCTGCTAGTCTGTATTAACTTCACTTTCAGTGAACCGTATACACGCAACCAACGAAATAACGGCCGCCACATAACTAATGTTCTCTTCCACAATAAAGGCATCACTTACGTTCCAAAATAAATAGAGAAATAAATCTCTCAGTTATAGGACGTGTTTTAAGTTCAAGGAAGCACATCCTTTTTGAAAGTCCCTCCTTTACAATCTCAACTAGATCCTCCTTGAATTGAAAGACTATTCAGCCTACAAGCAGACATATTGCTTCTCCCTCTCTCCACTCAGACGTTCCAATTGTTTCTTCAGCTGGCCCACACCGCGTGAACTGTTAGACTAAAATGGAGAAACTATACAATTAACACACTTTTGTTAATCATTTAAAACCTCACAAGAACTTCATATTTTTCACTATCCTATATATAGCGATCTGCCCAACTCGGTAGCGTAGATGGTAACGTGTCTGCCTCACCTTCAAAAGGTCCCCAGTTCGATTCTCGCTCAGGGTGACTTACCTGGATAAGGTTTTTCCTGAAAGATGAATGTCTGGAAACTCTAAGCTCTATGTACCCTGCACTCATTTCTACATCATTTCATTCATCGTCCGATATGACTTTACGTTGGAGGAAGTAAATAACTATAACAAAATATACCAATCTACGTAAAATTGTAGTGTTAGAACTATTCAAATATACTTACAAATGTATTTGAAAGCATAGCACACGCTGCAGAGACTTCACGTGACAAAATCTGTCAGTGCTTCCTAGCTATCGAAGAGTCGCGATTGCTTCCGGAAACATACGACGTATATAGGCAACGAATGCGTGATGACAGAAATATTGTAACTTTGTGGGTTCGTAGAATTAAAACGCCGAGTTGCAGAAATTAAAAACTTCATTATTATCGTAGAAATACTCTTATAGGTTACAAGAGCATTACGTTACATACACCATCAGTCTACCAAGGTCGATCACAATAAGAAATAGTGACAACAGATTTCATCCTTAGCTCTCGTTACAACAACACAGCTGGCTGTCTCTCATATCACAACACTGTTTCACAACTAGCTCGCCTATTGGCCAATCGTCGCCACTTTAAATACTTCACAGATAATGTCGAAATGATTCGCAAATAAACCAGAATGGTAACAATCTCCATCAGTCCCGAAGTAACTAGGAATTTTGATTTATCTCAATTTGTTTACCTCGTCAGAACCTTGTCTGGCTGTTATCTTTGTCTGCCGGCTCTTGGTTCTCACACTGCGCACCTATCAGTTCCTTTTGTGTAATAAAGCCACACGAACGTATATACGGGTTCGCGACAGTATATTCTACATTATGAGTAACCAAAAAACCAAACTTGTTCTGGATGATGACTACTCAGGACAAAATAGCGTTCTTATGTGTAATTTATCATTGCTACTAGTTCATTATATATAAAATAAAGATATGTTAGTTATTGTATGTCGGTATTCCAGAGTTCCGTGAGTACATAAGTTCCCAATAATCTTTTATGACCTTGGGGTTGATATTTACTTTCCAAACTCATACCTTGATTTGGCACTTGTTTACTTAGCCATAAAAAATGCATAACTAATGTAACAGTTCTTTAAATAATTTATCATGAAAGCGAGTTTTTTAATTTCTCTAGGTTTTCCGGAATGAGTAGATTGTAAGTCTCGCATTTGTTATTTATTTGTGCAGTTTCCATTACAAAGTGAGTACAATAAATTTATCATAGAACACGCTGTATGCCCGTGATACAGAAAGTATTAATTTAACATAAAAGAGATTAAAGAGATGGAAACTTGCAGTTCAAATGTTCTGTTTACAGAGTTACTGTGATTACAGCGGCACACGGTGGAAGTGTTATAAAACAGTAAGTACGCATAGACTTTAGTAAATGTCGCGCAAGCTATTATTACTATGTATATATCAAAGTATCATAGTTATTACAAATATTTTCCAAAACATAAGGACACCTAATTTTCTGTTTTGATATAGAAGTGTTTAATGCGAATGATACTAATTTGGAGCTATATTTGTTATATAAGTCAATATAAACTAACAGAAACTATTGAGCATCGGAACAAAAGCCCACTGGAAATTGTATAAGTGCAGAAAAATCAGGAAGTCTTTTATATATATTCACATTATTTGTACGAATTATGCTCGCATTTGTGAGTATTTATAGATGGTTGTGATATAAATACAAATAAACCTCCAACATTGGGAAATAAGCCAGCACTTGTCAAACGAACGGAATAGTTGTATACATTTGTGAGTTCATTTTCTACACATATGTATTTAGTATCGAACATTGACATAAATTTGAAGGCAAGTGTATTATGTCCTGGTATACCTGTAAAACGTAGCTAAATCTAAGCTATACAGACAATACGTGTCTTTTAATTGCATTACACAATAAGCCTTATTGGTGCTGTTTGATATAACTATTAGAGAAGGTGTAGTCAAACGGTTTACGCTTAGGCGTAATTTTGGGCACGAAAATGCGAAACTGAATTTTTGTATAAGGATATTTTAAAATACACAATTTTATAATTTTAATGGGAAAGCGCTTCATTACACGCTTCGTCACTGAGCAATTGTAAATTTAATCCATAACAACAATGTCTCGGAAACAGCTAACTAAACGAGGGCTTTGAGACGTTCTACTGTTTCTAGAGTTTACAATAAAAATAAAGTTAAGGGAAACACCCCAAACAATGCTTCCTTTTCCCTCTTATCGATTATACTTGAGTTGATATTCTATTGTTCGTTTTGCATTTCGTGCAAACACTTGTGGTTCACTAGGTCGCGAAGGGCAATGGATTTTTCTCGGACATTAAACTCCTTAGCACGGCATCCTTAAAAACGTCTTGTCAGGTACAATGTTCGTCATTGCTCCAGACACTTGGCACTTACTGTACGATACCCATACCTTACCAAACAAAACAGTCATCGATTTAAGCACCTCCGGTTTCAAACACAAGTCCTCTCAAAAGCACAGTGTACAGTTTTTCTTTGCAAATTGCCGTATTTTAAGTACCCCGAAACATACCCGACGTGTTATGTTGCTTTTTCACTGCAGCATATTACATACCCTGTGAAAATGCAAGGCCACGCCGTGGCTCAGTGGTTACACCGCTTGGCACTCACCAAGGCGGCCCGGGTTCGATTCCAGGCGACCGCAAAGTGAGATTTGTGGTGGACAACACGGCGTTGGGGCGGGTTTTCTCCGGGACCGCCGGTTTTCCCCGCCATCTCATTCATCCAGGACTCCATCTTTATCTCATGCATCATCAGTGTCACCGCCTACGGTGCCGTATGTAGTAAAAGCGGGCGATAAACTCTACACATTTATTTCTGTGAAAATGCTAAGTGTTCTCATTTGAAACGTCTTACATTTTACGCTTTTCCAGGTTTTCGACATGCAAGAGGCAGGTTTCATGTATCTGCATTTAATTGGGGAACGATCTATCTGTAATTTAACATATTTTGGAAACGTTGACTTAAATATCGCATACTTTACAAACAAAAGAGGGAAGTTAGGACCCGATATGTCACGATATCCCCCAATTACATTCAACCTCCAAATTTCGGCAATTTATTTCAAATATGGAAATTTAACATTCTTTCATACTAGCCATGTGTCGGCTAAGGTTTGCATAAGTAGACCTAGACTGAAAAATTCAATGTCATAGCCCGGATTTGAACCACAAATCTCCCAGACTACATCCAATTGCTCTTAACGACTGAGCTGTCATGGCTAACATGTCGTCATGACATTAAATCCATTAACAGACTCGTATGTTTCTCGGTAAATACCGATTAAATTTCCATCAGTTTACCTAATAGTGGTAACTATAAGGCCTTGGACTTAAGTACTTGTAGCATAGTAAGTTACCACAAACGGTGCGTGTCTCATAGCACACGAAAACCCTTAGTGGTTTACCGGGAAACACACGAGTTATTTTAAAAAGTTCATTTATTAGTCTCCATTGAATGCATAGCTAAATTAACAATAGTGCCCTCTTTCCCATACCTATCGAGGCATATGGTGAGCAAAGAAAAAAAGTTTACGTACTGTTCATAAAATTCGAGAAAACTTCTGTACACTATACTTTTTCAAACTTATAGAGTTAGAACCTTTTTGAAAGTGGGCCACTTTAAAATTTTTTCTCGGTACACTTTAAATTTGGAACCTCCGTCACTATATTCGGTACAGTTAGTTATTGCCGTTGTTATAACATTATTTAACGTAATTTAGGCTTCTCTTATTACAAAACTGTAACACACTAAATATTAATTTTCTAGTTCGGGAGCGGCAGGTATAATTGCCCTCTCTCCGCAGCAATAAACTTAAACCTGTGAAAGAAGTTCCGATTTCCTGGGTTATCTCCTGTCGTTTGGCTCGGTTGCGCTTTGGTCACTGCTTTTTTACTCATTGGTTTCTGTTTAGGAAGGAGCCTGCTCCAGGCTGTCCGTGCTGTAACGAAGCGTTATCTGTCCGGCACTTGCTGCTAGACTGTAGGAACTTCACTTTCGGTGAACCGTATACACGCAACCAACGAAATAACGGCCGCCACATAACTAATGTTCTCTTCCACAATAAAGACATTACTTACGTTCCAAAATAAAAAGTGAAATAAATCTCTCAGTCATAAGACGTGTTTTAAGTTCAAAGATAGCACACTCTTGTTGAAAGATCCACCTTTACAGTCTCAACTAGGTCCTCCTTGAATTGAAAGACTGGTCACACTACAAGCAGACATATTGCTGCTCCCTCTCTCCACTCAGACGTTCCAATTGTTTCTACAGCTGGCCCACACCGCGTGAACATTTAGACAAAAATAGAGATAGTATATAAATAACACTCTTTTGTAAATAATGTCACGCAAACAGCGAACTCGCATTTCCGATCGATAATGCGGACTGTCGGTGGCGTGGAGACGCAAGGGGTGGCCCCTCCTCCTACCGCGCGAATGTGCATGAAGATTCCAGATTGATTTCTCCCTCCATAATGGAAGAATCGAGAGGCTTCGGGGCGATCGATACAAGCGAGGCGACAGTCAGTTGAGTGAGCGACAGTGAGCCGCGCGGACGTGTTGTTGAGTTGAGCGGAGGTTTAGAGACGAACTGGCAAGTTTGAATGGTGTAAATTAAATTGTAATTGTGTACATAAATCTGTAATTGGAATAAGGTGGAAATAAAGAACCTTTTGAGTGGTGTAATTGAACTCTTTTTAATCTCACGAACCCACAAAGTCACAATAATTTAAAACCTCACAAGCATTTCGTAGTTGTCACTTTCCCCGATATACCGATCTGCCCACCTCGGTAGCGTAGATGGTAGCGTGTCTGCCTCACCTTCAAGAGGTCTCCAGTTCGAATCTCTGTAAGGGTGAGTTACCTGGATAAGGTTTTTTTCCGGGATTTGCCCTTGTCCTGAAAGATGAATGTCTGGTAACTCTAAGCTCTATGTACCCTGCGCACATTTCTACAACATTTCATTCATCGTCCGATATGACTTAACGTTGGAGGTTGTCCCTTACTCTGAAAGATGAATGCCTGATAAATCTAAGCTCTATGTACCCTGCACTCATTTCTACATCATTTCATTCATCGTCGGGTATGACTTAACGTTGGAGTTTTTCTGTTATCCTGAAAGATGAATGTCTGTTAACCCAGAGCTCTATGTACTCTGTACTCATTTCAAAATCTTTTCATTCATCTTCCGATGTGACCTAACTTTGGAGGATTTCTCTTATCCTGATAGATGAATGTCTGTTAACTCTAAGCTCTATTTACCCTGTACTCATATGTACATCATTTCATTCATCGTCCGATATGACTTATCGTTGAAGGAAGCAAATCACAACAACAAAAAATACCAATCTACGTAAAATGTTGTTTTGAGTACTATTCAAATATACTTATAATTGTATTTGAAAGCATAGCACACGCTACAGAGACTTCACGTGACAAAATCTGTCAGTGCTTCCTAGCTATCGAAGAGTCGCGAGTGCTTCCGGAAACATACGAAGTATTGAATGTCATGAATGCCTGATGACAGAAATATTGTAACTTGGTGGGTTCGTGGAATTAAAACGCCGAGTTGCAGAAATTAAGAATCTCCTTTATTTTCGTAGAAATACTCTTATAGTTTACAGTAGCATTACGTTGCATCCACCATCAGCCTACTAAGGTCTATCGCAATAACACATAGTGACAGCAGATTACATCCATATCTCTTGTTACAACAACACAGCTGGCTGTCTCTCATTTCACAACACTGTTTCAAAACTAACTCGCCTCTTGGCCAATCGTCGCCTCTTTAAATACTTCACAGATATTTTCGAAATGATTCCCAAATAAACCAGAATGGTAACAATCTCCATCAGTCCCGAAGTACCTAGGAATTTTGATTTATCTCAATTTGTTTACCTCGTCAGAACCTTGTCTGGCTGTTATCTTTGTCCGCCGGCTCTTGGTTTTTACACTGCCCACCTATAAGTTTCTTTTGTGTAATAAAGCCACACGAACGTAGATATGGGTTCGCGACAATATATTCTACATTATGAGTAACCAAGAAACCAAACTTGTTCTCGCTGACTACTCAGGACATTAATACTGGTAACGTTCTTATGTGTAATTTATCATTGTTACTAATTCATTATGTATAAAATAAAGATGTGTCAGTTATTGTATGTCGGCATTCCAAGGTTCAGTGGAAACATAAGGTCCCACTAATTTTTATGACCTTGGGGTTAATATTCACTTTCCAAACTCATACCACGCTTCTGCATTTGTTTCCTTAGCCATAAGACCAATTCATAGCTAATGTAACTTTTCTCAAAATAATTTTTCCACGAAAGGGAGTTTAAAATGTTTACTTCTCTAGATATTACGGAACGAGTATAGTATATGTCTCGCGTTTTATATTTTTTATTTGTGCGTTTTCCATTACAATTTCAGTACAATAATTTTAATATAGAACATGCCGTATGTTCGTGATACAGAAAGTATTAAATTAACGCCAAACAGAAACAAGAGAAGAAACTACCAAATACAAACCTGCAGTTCAAATGTTCTGTTTACAGAGTGACTGCGATCACAGCGGCACACCGTGGAAGTCTTATAAAACACTAAATACACGTAGACGTTAGTAGATGTCGCGCAAGCTCTAATTACAATGTATGCATTAAAGTATCATAATTATTACAAATGTTTTCCAAAACATAAAACAAATAACATTCTGTTTTAGTGTAGAAGACGTTTAATGCGAAAGATACTGAGTTGGAGTTATATTTATCATATAAATCAATAAAAACGAGCAGGAACTTTTATGTCTCGGAACCAAACCGCACTGGAACTTGCATAACTGCATCAAAATCAGGAAAGTCTTTGTATGCATCTTCATTCAACTAAGCCGATTTCCACTCCTATTTCTGAATAAATACAGATGGTTGTGATATAAATACTATTAAAGAACCGACATTGTGAATTAATATAGCACTTGTCATATTAGAAAGACAGAAATGTTATATACCTTTGTGACTTCAATTTCTAAATATTTGTATTTAGTATCGAACATCAAAATAAATCTGAACGCAAGTGCATTATGTCCGGATATATCTGTAAAACTTAATTAAATCACAGCAATACAGACAATATGTGTCTTTAGGCTCATTGCATAATTAGTCTTATCGGCCCTGTTTGAAAACTTGATATAACTTTTAGAGAACGCGTTGAAAATGTAGTCAAATGGTTTACTTTTAGGCGTAATTTTGAGCAGGAAAATACGAAACTAAATTTTTGTATTAGAATACTCTGAAATACACGTTTTACTTTTTTCCAGGTTTTCGACATGCAAGAGGCAGGTTTCATGTATCTGCATTTAATTTCGGAATGAATTAGCTGTAATGTAACATATTTTGGAAACCTTGACTAAAATATTACATATTTTAGAAACAAGAAAGGAATAGTAAGAACCTATTTGTCACGATATCCCCTTATTATATTCAACCTCTAAATTTCGGCAATTTATTTCATATATGGAAATTTAACGTTTCCTCATACTAGCTGTGTGTGGGCTAAGGTTTGCATAAGTGAAGCCACACTGAAAAATTCAATGTCATAACCGGGATTTGAGCCAAAGACCTCCCAGACTCCGTCCAGTTTCTCTTAGCCACTGAGCTATCGTGGCCAACATGCCGTCGTGACTCATAATCCTCCAACGGACTCGTATGTTTCTGGGAAAATCGCCGATTAGATTTCCATCAGTTTACCTAATAGTGGTAACTATAAGGCCTTGGGCTTAATTACTTGTAGCATAGTAAGTTATCACAAACGGCGCGTGTCTCATAGCATACGACAACCCTTAGTGGTTTTCCGCAAACCCACTAGTTATTTCCAATAGTTCATTTATTAGCCTCCATTGAATGCATAGCTAAATTGACAATAGTGCCCTCTTCCCATACCAATCGCGGCATATGTTGAAAAAAAAAAAAAAAAAAAAAAAAAAAAAAAAAAAAAAAAAAAAATACGTACTGCAGGAATTTCCCTTCTCTGCTTACAAAACTCGAGAAAAGCTCTGTACACTACACTTTTTCAAAATTATAGAGTTAGAACATTTTTGAAAGTGGGCGACGATGAAAGCATTTCTCCGTAAACTTTAAATTTTGAACCTCCTTCACTCTATTAGGTACAGTTCGTCATTGCTGTAGTTATAACATTATTTAATGTAATAATTAGACCTTTAGGCTTCTCTTATGTACAAAGCTATAACACAACTGACTATTAATTTTCTAGTTCGGGAGAGGCAGGAAGAATTGCCCTCCCTCCGCAGCAATACACTTAGATCTGTGAAAGATGTTCCGGTTCCCTGGGTTACCTCCTGTCGATCATCTAAACGCGAGGAGGTGAATTGGCTCAGTTGCGCATTGGTCACTGCTGTTTTACTCAGTTTTCTGAGGAGCCTGCTCAAGTCTATCCGTTCTGTAACGAAGCGTTATCTGTCCGACACTTGCTGCTAGACTGTAGGAACTTCACTTTCAGTGAACCGTATACACGCAACCAACGAAATAACGGCCACCACGTAACTTATGTTCTCTTCCACAATAAAGACATTGTTTACGTTCCAAAAAAAGCTAAATAAATCTCTCAGTAATAGGACGTGTTTTAAGTTCAAAGACAGTACACTCTTGTTGAAAGACCGTTTCTTTACAGTCTCAACTAGTTCCTCCTAGAAAAGCAGACTGGTCACACTACTAGCAGACATGTTGCTCTTCCCTCTCTCCACTGAGACCTACCAATTGTTTCTACAGCTGACCCACACCGCGTGAACCGGTAAACTAAAACAAAGAAAGTATACAATTAACACACTTTTGATAATAATTTAAAACCTCACAAGAATTTCATATTTGTCACTATCCACTATATACTGATCTGCCCACTTCGGTAGCGTAGATGGTAGCGTGTCTACCTTACCTTCAAGAAGTCCTTTGTTCATATCTCGGTCAGGGTGAGTTACCTGGATAAGGTTTATTACGGGATTTTACCTTATCCTGATAGATGAACGTCTGGTAACTCTAATCTCTATGTACCCTGCACCCTTTTCAACATCATTTCATTCATTGTTCGATATGACTCAACGTTGGACGTTTTCCCTTATCCTGAAAGATGAATGTCTGGTAACTCCAAGCACTGTGTTGCCTGCACTCATCTGAACACCACTTCATTCATCGTCAGATATGACTTAACGTTGGAGGTTTTCCCTTATCCTGAAAGATGAATGTCTGGTAACTCCAAGCACTGTGTTGCCTGCACTCATCTGAACACCACTTCATTCATCGTCAGATATGACTCAACGTTGGACGTTTTCCCTTATCCTGAAAGATGAATGTCTGGTAACTCCAAGCACTGTGTTGCCTGCACTCATCTGAACACCACTTCATTCATCGTCAGATATGACTTAACGTTGGAGGTTTTCCCTTATCCTCAAAGATGAATGTCTGAAAACTCTAAGCTCAATGTACCCTGCACTCTCTTCTACATCATGTCATTCATCGTCCGATATGACTTAACGTTAGAAGTTTTTCTTTATCCTGAAAGATGAATGTCTGGTAACTCTAAGCAGTATGTGCCCTGCACTCATTTCTACATCATGTCGCTCATCGTCCGATATGACTTAACGTTGGAGGTTTTCCCTTATCCTGGAAGATGAATGTCTGGTAACCCTAAGCTCTGTGTACCCTTCACTTATTTCAACAACATTTCATTCATCGTCCGATGTGACTTAACGTTGGAGAATTTCTCTTATCCTGAAAGATGAATGTCTGGTAACTCTAAGCTCTATGTACCCTGTACTCATATGTACATCATTTCATTCATCATCCGATATGCCTTAACGTTGGAGGAAGTAAATAACAATAACAAAAAATACCAATCTACGTAAAATGTATTTGTTAGCACTATTCTTATATATTTACAAATGTATTTAAACCATAGCACACGCCACAGAGACTTCACGTGACAAACTCTGTAAGTGCTTCCTAGCTATCGAAGAGTCCCGATAGCTTCCGGAAACCTACGAAGTATTGATGGTTACGAATGCGCGATGACAGAAATATTGTAAATTGGTGGGCTCGTAGAATTAAAACGCCGAGTTGCAGAAATTAAACATCTCCTTTATTTTCGTAGAAATACCCTTATGGATTACAGCGGCATTACGTTACATACACCATAAGTCTACCAAGGTCGATCACAATAACAAATAGCGACAGCAGATTACATCTTAGCTCTCGTTACAACACAGCTGGCTCTCTCTAATATCACAACACTGTTTCACAACTAACTCACCTCTTGGCCATTCGTCGCCACTATAGATCCTTCACAGATAATTTCGAGATGAATCGCAAATACACCAGAACGGAAACAATCTCTATCCGTCCAGAAGTAACTAGAAATTTTCATTTATCTCAATTTGTTTGACTCGTCAGACCCTTATCTGACTGTTATCATGTCTGCTGGCTCTGGGTTTTCACACGGCCCTCCTATCAGTTCCTTTTGTGTAAACAAGCCAAGCGAACGTGTATACGGGTTGGGGACAATATATCCTACCCAATGAGTAACCAGAAAACCAAACTTGTTCTAGATGATGACTACTCAGGACATGAATACCGATAACGTTCTTATGTGTAATTTATCAATCATATTAGTTCATTATATAGAAAATAATGATGTGTTAGTTTTTGTATGTCGGTGTTCAAAAGTTCAGTGGAAACATAAGGTCCCACTAATTTTTATGACCTTGGGGTTAATATTCCTTTTCCAGGCTAATGCCATGGTTTTGCATTTGTTTCCTTTGCCATAAAACCAATTCATAACAAATGTAGCATTCTCAAATTAATTTATCCATGAAAGGGAGTTTAAAATGTTTACTTTTCTAGGTTTTACTGAACGAGTAGAGTATAAGTTTCACATTTGATATTTATTTGTACGTTTTCCATTACAATTTCAGAACAATAATTTTAACATAGAACATGCGTATGTTCCTGATACAGAAAGTATTAAATTAACGCCAAAAAACAAGAGAAGAAACCACGAAATACAAACCTGCACTTCAAATTTCTGTTTACAGACTGACTGTGATCACGGCGGCACACGGTGGAAGTGTTATAAAACACTAAGTACACTTAGACCTTATTAGATGTCGCGGAAGCTATAATTACAATGTATGTATTAAAATTGCATAATTATTACAAATGTTTTCCAAAACATAGGAACAAATAATACTCTGTTTTGATGTAGCAGACGTTTAATGCGCATTATACTAATTTGGAGTTATAGTTGTTAAATAAATCAATATAAACTAGAAGTAACTATTATGCTTTGGATCAAAACTCCACAGGAACTTGTATAAGTGCATCAAAATCAGGAAAGCCTTTGTATGTATCTTCACTTTAACGAGTCCCTTCACGCTCGCATTTCTGAATAATTACAGATGGTTGTGATATAAATACAATTAAACAACCAACATTAGGAAAAGGTCTAGCACTTGTCATAGAAGAAAAGCACATATGCTGCATACATTTGTGACTTCATTTTCTAAATGTTTGTCTTTAGTATCGCACATTGACATACATTTGAAGGCAAGTGCATTATGTCCGGGTGTATCTGTAAACCTTAATTAAATCACAGCTATAAAGACAATACGTGTCTTTAGGCTCATTGCATAATTAGTCCTATCGGCCCTGTTTGAAAATTTGATATAACTTTTAGAGAACGCGTTGAAAATATGGTCAAAAAGTTTACTTTTAGGCGTAATTTTGGGCACGAAAATACGAATCTAAATTTTTGTATTTTTTGTATTAGTATATTCTGAAATACACGTTTTTCCAGGTTTCGACACGTAAGAGGCAGGTTTCATGTATCTGCATTTAGTTGCGGAATAAATTAGCTGTAATTAAACATATTTTGGATACTTTGACTTAAATATTACATACTTTACAAACAAAACAGTAAAGGTAGGACCCTATTTGTCACGCTATCCCCTTATTATATTCAAATTCTAAGTTTCGGCAATTTATTTCAAATATGGAAATTTAACGTTTTTTCATACTAGCCATGTGTGGGCTAAGGTTTGCATAAGTGAAGCCAGACTGAAAAATTCAATGTTATAGCCGGGATTTGAGCGACAAATCTCCCAGAACCGTCCAGTTGCTCCTATCCGCTGAGCTATCATGGCCAACATGCCGTCATGACTGAAAGTCATCCAACGGTCTCGCACGTTTCTCGGTAAATTACCGATTAAATTTACATCAGTTTACCTAATAGTGGTAACCATAAGTCCTTGGACTTAAGTACTTGTGGCATAGTAAGTTATCACAAACGGTGCGTATTTCATAGCATACGACAGCCCTTAGTGGTTTACCGGGAAAACACGAGTTATTTCAAATAGTTTATTTATTAACCTCCATTGAACACATAGCTAAATTAACAATAGTTCCCTCCTTCCCGTACCCATCGACGCATATGGTTAGCAAAGAAAAAAAGTTTACGTACTGCAGGAGTTTCCGTTCTCTGTTCATAAAACTCGAGAAAAGTTCTGTACACTACACTTTTTCAAACCAATGGAGTTAGAACCTTTTAGAAAGTGGGTGATGTTGAAAGATTTTCTCCGTAAACTTTAAATTTTGAACTTCCTTCACTGTATTAGGTACAGTTAGTTATTGCCGTAGTTATAACATTATTTGATGTAATAACTAGACATTTAGGCTTCTCTTATGTACAAAACTGTAACACACTGAATATTAATTTTCTAGTTGGATGAGGGAGGAAAAATTGCCCCCACTTCGCAGCAACAAGTTAGATCTGTGGCAGAAGCTCCGGTTCCCTGGGTTACCTCCTGTCGTTCATCTCAACGCGAGGAGGTGAGTTTTACTCGGATGAGCTTTGGTCGCTGCTTTTTTACTTAGTTTTCTATTTAGAAAGTCGCCTGCTCCAATATATCCGTTCTGTAACGATGCGTTATCTGTCAGGCACTTGCTGCTAGACTGTATGGACTTCACTTTCAGTGAACCGTATACAGGCTACCAACGAAATAACGGCCGTTACTTAACTAATATTCTCTTCCAGAATAAAGACATTACTTACGTTCCAACACAAAAAGTAAAATAAATCTCTCAGTTATAGGACGTGTTTTAAGTTCAAAGATAGCACACTCTTGTTGAAAGACCCTCCTTTACAGTCTCAACTAGGTCCTCCTTGAACTGAAAGACTGGTCACGCTACAAGCAGACATATTGCTCCTCCTTTTCTCCACTCAGACGTTCCAGTTGTTTCTACAAGTGGCCCACACCGCGTGAACTGTTAGACTCAAATCGAGAGTATAAAATTAACACCTTTGTTAAAAATTTAAAATTTAAAACCTCCACTATATACCGATCTGCCCACCTCGGTTGCGTAAATTGTAACGTATCTGCCTCACCTTCAAGAGGTTCCCATATGGAATCTCGGTCAGCGTGAGTTACCTGGATAAGCTTTCTTTCAGGATTTTCTCTTATCCTGAAAGATGAATGTGTGGTAACTCTAAGCTCTATGTACCCTGCACTCTTTTCAACATCACTTCATTCATTGTTCGATATGACTTAACGTTGGAGGTTTCCTCTTATCCTGAAAGATGAATATCTGGTAACTCTGAGCTCTATGTACACTGCACTAATTTCTACATCATTTCATTCATCGTTCGGTATGACATAACGTTGAAGGTTTTCTCTTATCCTGAAAGATGAATGTCTGTTAACTCTAAGCTCCATGTACTCTGTACTCATTTCAACATAATTTCATTCATCGTCCGATATGACTTAACTTTGGGGGTTTTCCTTTATGCTGAAAGATGAATGTCTGGTAACTCTAAGCTCTATGTACTCTGTACTCATTGTACATCATTTCATTCATCGCCCGATATGACTTAATGTTGGAGGAAGTAAATAACAATAACAAAATATTCCAATATATGTAAAATGTTATTGTTAGCACTATTCAAATATATTGAAAGCATAGCACACGTTACAGAGACTTCACGTGACAAAATCTGTCAGTGCTTCCTCGCTATCGACGTGTCGCAAGCAATAATTACTATATATCATAGTATCATAGTTATTAAAATTTTTTCCACAATATAAGAACACATAATGCTCTCTTTTGATATAGAAGAAGTGTTTAATGCGAAAGATACTAATTTGGAGCTAGATTTGTTATATAAGTGAATATAAAGTAACAGAAACTATTGTGCTTGGGAACAAAACCCCACAGGAAATTGTATATTTGCAACAAAATTAGGAAGTCTTTGTATATATATTAACATTCATAGGACTATTTACGCTTGCATTTTTGAGTAATTACAGCTGACTGTGTTATAAATACAATTAAACAACCAAAATTGTGAAATAATCCAGCACTTGTCAAATGAGATGCACGCAAAATTTGTATACATTTTTGACTTCATTTTCTACACATATGTATTTAGTATCGAACAATGACATAAATTTGAAGGCAAGTGCATTATATCTGGGTATATCTGTAAAACCTAATTAAATCACAGCTATACAGACAATGCGTGTCTTTAGGTTGCATTACAGAATAAGCCTTATCGGTGCTTTTTGCTTCACCACTGACAAATTGAAAATTTAAACCGCAACAAATATTATCTCGGAAATAGCTAACAAAATGAGGGCTTTAACACTTTCTACTGTTTCCGGAGTTAACAATTAAAATACAGTTAAGGGATACACCCCAATCAATGCTTCCTTTTCCCTCATATCGCGTATACTTGAGTTGATAGTCTATTGCTGTCTTGCATTGCATGCACACCCTTGTGGTTCACTAGGTCGCGAAGGGCAATGGATTTTTCCCAGACAATAAACCTCTTAGCATGGCATCCTTAGAAACGTCTTGTCAGGTATAATGTTCGTCATTGCTCCAGACACTTGACACTTACTATACCATACCCATACCTTACCAAACAAAACAGTCATCGAATTAAACAACTCCGGTTTCAAACACGAGACCTCTGAAAAGCACAGTGTACAGTTTTTCTTTGCAAATTGCTCTATTTTAAGTACACCGAAATATTCCCGACGTGTTATGATGCTTTTTCACTGCAGCATACCCTGCGAAAATGCCAATTGTTCTCATTTGAAACGTCTTACATTTTACGTTTTTCCAGGTTTTCGATACGCAAGAGGCAGGTTTCATGTATCTGCATTTAATTGCCGGATGAATTAGCTGTAATTTAACATATTTTGGAAACTTTGACTTAATTATCACATACTGTAGAAACAAGAAGGGAAAGGTAGCACCCGATTTGTCACGATATCAACTGATTATATTCAACATCTAACTTTCGGCAATTTATTTCAAATATGAAAATTTAACGTTCTTTCATACTAGCCATGTGTCGGCTAAGATTTGCATAAGTACGGCTAGACTGAAAAATTCAATGTCATAGCCGGGATTTGAACCACAGATTATGTTCTAGATGATGACTACTCAGGACAGGAATACCGATAACGTTCTTATGTGTAATTTATCATTGTTATTAGTCCTTTATATATACAATAAAGATGTGTTAGTTATTTTATGCCGGTGTTCCAAAGTTCAGTGGAAACATAAGGTTCCACTAAGTTTTATGACCTTGGGGTTAATATTCGCTTTCCAAACTCATACCATGATTTTGCATTTGTTTCCTTAGCCATACAACCAAATGATAACTAATGTAACATTTCTCAAATTAATTTATCTATGAAAGGGAGTTTCAAATGTTTACTTCTCTAGATTTTACGGAAAGAGTAGGTTATAAGTCTCGCATTTGATATTAATCTATTTGCACGTTTTCCATTACAATTTCAGTACAATAATTTTAATATAGAACATGCTGTATGTTTGTGATACAGAAAGTATTAACTTAACACAAGTAAGAAAAAAAGAGATACAAACCTGCAGTTCAAATGTTCTGTTTACAGAGTGACTGATCACTGCGGCACACGGTGGATGTGTTATAAAACGCTAAGTACACGCAGACGTTTGTAGATGTCGCGCAAGATATAATTACTAATCATATATCAAAGAATCATAATTACTACAGATTTTTTCCAAAACATATGAACATATAATGTTCTGTTTTGACACAGAAGAGGTGCTTTATGCGAATGATACTAAATTGGAGCTGTATATATTATATAAGTCAATATAAATTAACAGAAAGTATTGTGCTTCAGAACAAAAGCCGACAGGAAATTGTATAACTGCAACAAAATCAGGACGTCTTTGTATACATATTCTCATTAGTAGTACTATTTGCGGTCGCATTTCTGAGTAATTAGAGATGACTGTGATATACAAAACATTTGTCAACCAACATTGTGAAATAATTCAGCACTTGTCAAATGAGATGAACGCTAAAGTTGTATACATTTGTCATTTCATTTTCTAGACATATGTACTTAGTATCGAACATTGACGTAAATTTGAAGGCAAGTGCATTATGTGCGGGTATACCTGTAAAACTTAATTAAATCACAGCTATAGAGAAAATACGCTTCTTTTAATTGCATTACACATTTAGCCTTATCGGTGCTGTTTGATGTAACTATTATAGCAAATGTAGTCAAAAGGTTTACGCTTAGGCGTAATTTTGGGCACGAAAATGCGAAACTAAGTTTTTGTATCAGGATATTCTAACATACACAATTTTATGTTTTTAATGGGAAAGCCCTTCAAGACACGCTTCGCCACTGAGCAATAGTAAATTTACACCATAACAAAAGATACCTCGGAAACAGCTAACTAAACGAGTGCTTTAAGACATTCTACTGTTTCTACAGTTAACAATAAAAATACAGTTAAGGGATACACCTCAATCAATGCTTCCTTCCCCTACTTATCGCGTATACTTGAGTTGATAGTCTATTGTTCGTTTGGCATTACATGCAAACCCTTGTGGTTCACTAGGTCGCGAAGGGCAATGGATTTTTCTCACACATTAAACTTCTTAGCATGACATCCTTAGAAACGTCTTGTCAGGTACAATGTTCGTCATTGCTCCAGACACTTGACACTAACTGTACCATACCCATACCTTACCAAACAAAACAGTCATCGATTTAAACACCTCCGGTTTCAAACACAAGACCTCTCAAAAGCACAGTATACAGTTTCTCTTTGCAAATTGCTGTGTTTTAAGTACACCAAAACATTCGCGACGTGTTATGATGCTTTTTCACTGCAGCATACCCTGTGAAAGTGCTAATTGTTTTCACTGGAAACGTCTTACATATTACGTTTTTCCTGCTTTTCGACATGCAAGGTGCAGGTTTCATATATCTGCATTTAATTGCGGAATGAATTAGCTGTAATTTAACATATTTTGGAAACTTCGGCTAAAACATTTAGTACTTTACAAATAAGAAAGGAAAGGTAACACCCGATTTGTCACGATATCCCCTAATTATATTCAACCTCTAACGTTCGGCAATTTATTTCAAATATGGAAAATTAACATTCTTTCATACTAGCTCTGTGTGGGCTAAGGTTTGCATAAGTAGAGCTAGACTAAAAAATTCAATATCATATCCGGGATTGGAACCATAGATCTCCCAGACTCCTTCCAGTTGCTCTAAAACACTGAGCTATCATGGCCACCATGCTGTCATGATTCAAAATCCTCCAAAGGACTCGTATATTTCTCGGTAAATCACCGATTAAATTTCCATCAGTTTACCTATTGGTGGTAACTATAAGGCCTTGGTCTTAAGTACTTGTAGCATAGTAAGTTATCACAAACGGTGCGTGTCTCATAGAATACGACAACCTTCAGTGGTTTACCGGGAAACACAAGAGTTAATTTCAATAGTTCATTTATTAACCTCCATTTAATGCATAGCTAAATTAACAATCGTGGCCTATTTCCCATACGCATCGAGGCATATGGTGAGCAATGAAAAAAAGTTTACGTACTGCAGGAATTTCCCTTCTCTTTTCATAAAACCCGAGTAAAGTTCTGTACACTACACATTTTCAAACTTATAGAGTTAGACCATTTATGAAGTTGGGCGATGTTGAAAGGTTTCCTCCGTACACTTTAAATTTTGAACCTCCTTCACTATATTAGGTACAGTTCGCTATTGCCGTTATTATAACATCATTTAACGTAATATTTAGACCTTTTGGCTTCTCTCTACAGCTGGCCCACACCGAGTGAACTGTTAGACTAAATTGGAGAAGGTACACAATTAACATGCTTTTGATAATGATTTTAAACCTTACAAGAATTTCATATTGGTCACTATCCACTATATACGGATCTGCCCAAGTCGGTAGCTTAGATCGTAGCGTGTCTGCCCCACCTTCAAGAGGTCCCCAGTTCGAATCTCAGTGAGGGTGAGTTACCTAGATAAGGTTATTTCCGGGATTATCCGTTATCCTGAAAGATTAATGTCTGCTATCACTTAGCTCCATGTCCCCTGTACTCATTTCAACATCACTTCGTTCATCGTCCGGTATGACTTAACGTTGCAGGTTTTCTCTTATCCTGAAAGTTTAATTTCTGGTAACTCTAAGCTCTATGTAACCTGCACTCATTTCAAAATCATTTCATTCATCGTCAGATATGACTTAACGTTGGAAGTTTTCCCTTATCCTCAAAGATGAATGTCTGTTAACTCAAAGCTCTATATACCTTGCACTCATCTCAACATCAATTCATCCATTGTCCAATATGATTTAACGCTGGAGGTTTTCCCATATCCTGAAAGATGAATGTCTGGTAACTCTAAGCTCTATGCACTCTGTACTCATTTGTACATCATTTCATTCATCATCCGATATGACTTAACATTGGAGGTTTTCTCTTATCCTGAAAGATGAATGTCTGGTAACCCTAAGCTCTATGCACTCTGTACTCATTTGTACATCATTTCATTCATCATCCGATATGACTTAACATTGGAGGTTTTCTCTTATCCTGAAAGATGAATGTCTGGTAACCCTAAGCTCTATGCACTCTGTACTCATTTGTACATCATTTCATTCATCATCCGATATGACTTAACATTGGAGGTTTTCTCTTATCCTGAAAGATGAATGTCTGGTAACTCTAAGCTCTATGCACTCTGTACTCATTTGTACATCATTTCATTCATCATCCGATATGACTTAACATTGGAGGTTTTCTCTTATCCTGAAAGATGAATGTCTGGTAACCCTAAGCTCTATGCACTCGGTACTCATTTGTACATCATTTCATTCATCATCCGATATGACTTAACATTGGAGGTTTTCTCTTATCCTGAAAGATGAATGTCTGGTAACCCTAAGCTCTATGTACCCTGTACTCATTTGTACATCATTTCATTCATCATCCGATATGACTTAACATTGGAGGTTTTCTCTTATCCTGAAAGATGAATGTCTGGTAACCCTAAGCTCTATGTACCCTGTACTCATTTGTACATCATTTCATTCATCATCTGATATGACTTAACATTGGAGGTTTTCTCTTATCCTGAAAGATGAATGTCTGGTAACCCTAAGCTCTATGCACTCTGTACTCATTTGTACATCATTTCATTCATCATCCGATATGACTTAACATTGGAGGTTTTCTCTTATCCTGAAAGATGAATGTCTGGTAACCCTAAGCTCTATGCACTCTGTACTCATGTGTACATCATTTCATTCATCATCCGATATGACTTAACATTGGAGGTTTTCTCTTATCCTGAAAGATGAATGTCTGGTAATCCTAAGCTCTATGTACCCTGTACTCATTTGTACATCATTTCATTCATCATCCGATATGACTTAACATTGGAGGTTTTCTCTTATCCTGAAAGATGAATGTCTGGTAACTCTAAGCTCTATGCACTCTGTACTCATTTGTACATCATTTCATTCATCATGCGATATGACTTAACATTGGAGGTTTTCTCTCATCCTGAAAGATGAATGTCTGGTAACCCTAAGCTCTATGTACCCTGCTTTCATTTGAACATCAATTCATTCATCGTCCGATATTACTTTACGTTTTAGGAAGTAAATAACAGTAACAAAAAATACCAATCTACGTAAAATGTTATTGTTAGTACTATTGAAATACACTTATAATTGCATTTGAAAGCATAGCACACGCTACAGAAACTTCACGTGAAAAATCTGTCAGTGCTTCCTAACTATCGAAGAATAGCGATTGCTTCCGGAAACATACGAAGTAATGAAGGTTACGAATGCGTGATGACAGAATTATTGTAACTTTCTGGGTTCGTAGAATTAAATAGCCGAGTTGCAGAAATTAACAATCTCTTTTATTTTTGTAGAAATACTCTTATAGATTACAGCAGCATTACGTTACATACAGCATCAGTCTACCAAGGTCGATCACAATAACAAATATTGACAGCAGATTATATTCTTAGCTCTCGTTACAAAAACACAGATGGCTGTCTCTCATTTCATTCAAAAATTTATCTAACAAAATTCATATCATATAATTTCACTACACATTCTATATATACATCAATTTATTATTATAATCAAAACATACTTAAACAAAATAAAAATGTTCTATATTATTAGTTTAACCTAAAATAACATTTACCTCTTCTTACCAATTATTCATCTCATATCATCTACTCATCAAAATTATCCAATATACTTTACATAAATACTTGAACCAAAATTAATTTAATCAAATTATTTAATTCATCTTAACTAATAAGATGAAAATTTGAAAAATTTACAATACAAAGCCAATCAAACAATACATTCATTTCATCTTATCATACAAAATTTAAAAATTAAAAATTTCTTATTAATACAACAAGATCATTTACAACATTCATATCAACTCATTTAATCATATCAGACAAAGATAAGACCCTCATACATACTAAATAGATAAAGACACCGTTAAAATAACTATACCAAATATATAAAATTAAAAATTTATTTTATAATAATCCAAAAATCAAACATACAAAAAATATTCATCTCAATTTATCAATAATCCAAAATAATTTAACAAATACGGTATACTCTTTATTCTCATACATCACTTACCATCTATTCATCAGATATATAAAAAGTTAAATAACTCATTTTTATCACAATGAACCACCATACTAATGCAATAACATACAATAATCCAATCCAAATACATCTGATCTATTTAACAAAATACTATCCATCATATTAAATCCCATTAAAATCCAATCTTTTTAAAAAATCAATATTTTAAGTTCATTTAAAAATTATAACTTCCACCTTAAAATTAACTCATATAAAAATTAGAGCAATCATATTAACCAAAATATATCTTCAATTAAATAATTCAAAAATATTACCCTATAACAACAACTAATCTTTTCTACATTCTTTAAACAAACAATACTGTAAAATTTACAAAACCAACAACACAATTTAACAAAACAATACACTCTTAACCAAACATTTCTATTTACATAATAATCTACTGCATAACTTCGCCTCAAATTCACCATATAAAAATCCACATTTACCTCTATTAATTCACTACTAAAATAATTTAATCACCCCTCAATCTCCTATCACAAACTCAGTAACCACCACACCCTCTTTTCAAACACTCCTAAAAACACATCAACATCCACATCAAACTCTTAAAAAACTCTTATAAACACATTAATATTAATAATCCCTTCTGAAGACCCATACAATTGCGCCTCAATCTCTCTAAAACTGTCCTTAACCCATTAAGATAAACTTTAATCTATAATAATTCATACATCAACATCCACCTCAAACTCTAACACTTCTCACCTACAACACATCAACAATAAAATTTTTTCCACCTAAATCACAATACACAAACATTCACCTCAACCTCTATAATCACTATCTTTAACACAACGACAAAATATTCTTCCATATCCAACTCCCACCTTAAACTCCATACCATATAAGTCATCAAATTTCTTAGTCTCCCCCAACTCCATAATCTCCACATCATTCACCAAACACTTCACTACTCCTCACTTCAACAAAACTTAATTAATATTCATACGCAAGGCGGCAAGGCCCTTCCCTTAAACCAAAAAACACTATTCAAAAATAAATAAAATAAATAATTAAAGGGGGGAGGAATCCTCTCCCATTTCGTGATACAGAAAGTATTACTTTAACACCAAAAAGTAAAAAGAGATACAAAACCTGCAGTTCAAATGTTCTGTTTATAGAGTGACTGTGATCACAGCGGCGCACGGCGGAAGTGTTATAAAACACTAAATACTCAAAGACGTTAGAAGATGTCGGGCAAGCTATAATTACTATGTATATATCCAAGTATCATAGTTATTACATATTTTTTCCAAAACATAAGAATACTCAATGTTCTGTTTTGATATAGAAAAAGTGATTAATGGAAATGATACTGATTTGGAGCTATATTTGTTATATAAGTCAATATAAACTAACAGAAACTATTGTGTTTCGGAACAAAAGCCCACAGGAAATTGTATAAGTGCAATAAAATCAGGAAATCTTTGTATATAAATTCCTAATACCATGGTTTACGCTCATATTTCTGGGTAATTACACCTGATTCTGATATAAATACAATTAAACAACCAACATTGTAAAATAATCAGCGCTTGTCAAATGAGATGAACGCAAAGGTTGTATACATTTGTCACTTCATTCTCCACACATATGTATTTTTATATCAAACATTAACAAAAATTTGAAGGAAAGCGCATTATGTCCGGGTATACCTGTAAAACCTAATTAAACCACAGCTATACAGACAATACGTGTCTTTAGGTTGTGAATCACAATTAGTCTTATCGGTGCTGTCTGATATATTTTTTAGAAAAAATGTAGTCAAAAGGTTTACGCTTAGGCGTAATTCTGGGCAAGAAAATGCGAAACTTAATTTTTGTATCAGGATATTCTAAAATACACAATTTTATGTTTTTAATGAATGAAAGTTCTAAATACGAGTTCGCGACAATATTCAGTAGTGAATGAGCACGCGGAATTTATAACTCGGATATAACCGGCTGTAAATTGTCCCTAGCACCACGGATGTTTACGAATACATTTTGAAACTGTATCAAGAGCAAATAAAATTGTTTGGCATGAATATTCTTAATTTTCTCCTGAATTTAATGGGAAAGCGCTTCATTACACACCTCACCACTGAGCAATTGAAAAATTTAATCCATAACAAAAGGTATACCGGAAATAGCTGACTAAACGAGTGCTTCAACACGTTCTACTCTTTTTAGAGTTAACAATAAAAACACAGTTAAGGGATACACCCGAAGCAATGTTGCCTTTTCCCTCTGATCGCGTATACTTAAGTTGATAGTCTATTTTTCGTTTTCCAATGAGCGCAAATAGCATTACATGCGAACCCCTATGGTTCAATAGGTCACGGAGGGCAACGGTTAAACTCCTTAGCATGTCATCCTTAGAAACGCCTTGTCAGATACAATGTTTGTCATTGCTCCAGACACTTGAAACTTACTTTAAGATACCCTTACCTTACCAAACATAACAGTCACGTAACACATAGATTTAAACACCTCCGGTTTCAAACACAAGGCCTCTCAAAAGCAGTGTACACTTTTTATCGCAAACAGCTACATTTTAAGTACACCGAAATATTCCCGACGTGTTATGATGTCTTTCCACCTTGGCATTCCCTGTGATAAATGCTAATTGTTCTGATTTGAAACGTGTTACATTTTACGTTTTTCCAGTTTTTCGACATGCAAGAGGCAGATTTCATGTATCTGCATTTAATGGCGGAATATATTAGTTATAGTTTAAAATATTTTGGAAACTTTTACTTAACTATCGCATACTTTACAAACAAATAAAGAAATGTATGACCAGATTTGTCCCGATATCCCCTAATTATATTCAACCTCTAACTTTCGGCAATTTATTTCAAATATGGAAATTTAACATTCTGTCACACTAGCCATGTGTGGGCTATGGTTTGGATAAGAAGAGCAAGACTGATAAACGCAATGTCATTGCCGGGATTTGAGCCACGGATCTCCCAGTCCCCGTCCGGTTGCTCTTACACACTGAGCTATCATGGCCAACATGCCGTCATGACACAAAATCCTCCAGTGGACCCGTATGTTTCTCGGTAAATCACCAATTAAATTTCCATCAGTTTACCTAATGGTGGTATCGATAAGGCCTTGGATTTAAGTACTTGTGGCAAACGATGCGTGTCTCATATCATACGACAACCCTTATTTGTTTACCGGGAATCACACAAGTTATTTCCAATAGTTTATTTATAAGCATTGAATGCATAGCTAAATTAACAATAGTGCCCTCTTTCCCATACCCATCGAGGTATATGGTGAGCAAAGAAGGAAGTTTACGAACTGCAGGAATTTCCCTTCTCTGTTCATAAAACACGAGTAAAGTTCTGTACACTACACATCTCAAACTCTTAGGGTTAGAACCTTTTTGAAGGTGGACGACGTTGTAATGTTTTCTCCGTACATTTTAAATTTGAACCTCCTTCACTATATTACGTACAGTTCGTTATTGCCATTGTTATAGCATTATTGAACGTAATAATTAGACGTTGTCGCTTTTCCTCTGTACAAAACTGTAAGACACTGAATACTAATTTTCAAGATCGGGAGAGGCCCGCCCTCTGCAGCAATATACTTAGATCTGTGAAAGAAGTTGTGATTCCCTGGGTTATCTTCTGTCGTTCATCTCGTCCCGAGGAGGTGAGTTTGGCTCGGTTACGCATTGGGCACTGCTTGTTTACTCATTGGTTTCTGTTTAGGAAGGGGCCTGCTCCAGTCTGTCCGTTCTGTAAAGAAACGTTATCTGTCCGACACTTGCTGCTAGACTGTAGGAACTTCACCTTCAGTGAAACGTACACACGCAACCAACGAAATCACGGCCGCCACTTAACCAATCTTCTCTTCCACAATAGTGACACTACTTACGTTCCAAAATAATAATGAAATAGATCTCTCAGTTATAGGACGTGGTGTAAGTTCAAAGATAGCACACTCTTGTTGAAAGACCCTTCCTTTACAGTCTCAACTAGGTCCTCCTTGAATTGAAAAGCTGTTTAGAATACAAGCAGACATATTGCTCCTACCTCCCTCCACTCAGACGTTCCAAATGATTCTACAGCTGACCCACACTGCGTGAACTGTTAAACTAAAATAAAGGAAGTATACAATTAGCACACTTTTGATAATAATTTAAAACTCCACAAGAATTTCATATTTGTCACTATCCACTAAATACCGCTTTACTCACATCGGTAGCGTAGAGGTAGCCTGCCTGCCTCACCTTCCCGAGGTCCATAGTTCGAATTTCGGTCACGGCGACTTACCTAGATAAGGTTTTTCCGGGATTTTCCCTTATCTTGAAAGACGAATGTCAGGTAACTGTAAGCTCCATGGACCCCGGGCTCATTTGAGCATTACTACACCCATTACATTCATCGTCCGATATGACTTAACGTTGGAGGAATTAAATTACAAAAAATACCAAACTACGTTAAATGTTATTGTTAGTACTATTCAAATATACTTACAATTGTATTTAAAAACATAGCACAAGTTACAGAGACTTCACATGCCAAAATCTGTCAGTTTTTTCTAACACAGCTCGCTGTCACTCATTTCTCAACACTGTTTCACAACAAACTCGCCTCTTGGCCAATCGTCGCCTCTTTAAATACCGCACAGATATTTTCGAGATGATTCGCAAATAAATCAGAAAGGAAACAACTTCTATCAGCACAGAATTAACTAGAAATTTCCATTTATCTCAGTTTATTTGCCTCGTCAGACCCTTATCTGCCTGTTATCCTTTTCCGCGGGCTCTTGGTTTTCACACTGCCCTCCTATCAGTTCCTTTTGTGTAAACAAGCCAGGCGAACGTAGATACGGGTTCCCGACAATATATTGTACATAATGAGTAACCAGAAAACCAAACTTGTTCTAAATTATGACTACTTAGGTTACGAATAATGATAACGTTCTTATGTGTAATTTATCATTGTTACTAGTGCATTGTATATAAAATATAGATGTGTTAGTAATTGTATATCTGTATTCCAGAGTTCAGTGGAAACATAAGGTCCCACTATTTTGTATGACCTTGGGGTTGATATTCGCTTTCCAAACTCATACCATAATTTTTCTCTTGTTTCCTTAGCCATAAAAACAATTCGTAGTTAATGTAACATTTTTCAAAATAATTTATCCATGAAAGAGAGTTTTTTAGTTTCTCTGGATTTTGCGGAACGAGTAGGGTATAAGTCTCGTATTTGATATTTATTTGTACATTTTCCATTACAATTCCAGTACAATAACTTTAACATATAATATGCTGTATGTTCGTGATACAGAAAGAATTAATTTAACGCCAAAAATAAAAAAGAGATACACACCGGCAGTTCAAATGTTCTGTTTACAGAGTGGCTGCGATCACAGCGGCAAATGGTGGAAGTGTTATTAAACACTAAGTACACATAGACGTTAGTAGATGTCGCGCAAGCCATAATTACTATGTATGTATCAAATTATCGTAGTTATTACAAATGTTTTTGCAAAACATAAGAACATGCAATGTTCTGTTTTGATGCAGTAGAAGTGTTTAATGCAAATGATACCTATTTGGAGCTATATCTGTTCTATAAGTCAGTATAAACTAACAGAAACAATTGCGCTTCGGAACGAAAGCCCTCTAGAAGTTTTATAAGTGCAACAAAATCAGGAATGTCTTCGTATATAAATGCACCTCAGTGAGGCCCTTTACGCTCGTATTTCTAATTACATATGTAGTTGTGATATAAGTACAATTAAACAACCAACATTGTGAAATAATACAGCACTTGTCAAATGAGAAAAACACAAAAAGTTCTATACATTTGTGGCTTTATTTTCTAAACATTTCTATTTATTATGGGTGCATTATAATTTGGTGATTGACAATTGACGGAGAGGGGATAGCAAAGTTGTCACTTTAGCGTTCCTCTCCACGTGCTTTGCAACGAAGATGGCGTGTAGAGGGGAGGAGGACGTTCGGCTGCGGTAATGCACACGCACATATTCCTAGAAATTTGAATACTGCAGTATTAATCATGAGACTGCTATAAGACTGTACACGTTTAAGTGAGCAGTTACCACTACAGCATAAGAAATCTTCGGAATGAACAAAAAATAAATAGCTACATTTAAGATTTAGAGAAACAAAAGTTCCATACCTGCACAGAATTATGCATTCTATTCCAACGGGAATATGCTGCTTATCTCATAGTCCCTGCTGTCATTGGTACTGCTTTTCTGATCGTCGTCGTTGCAGCCGCCGCCGTCGCCGCTGCCGTCATCGTCAGAGCTACTGCAATCTCCCATGGAAATTAGGAGTTCTTCCACTTTCTTCCTAATCGCCTTCGTTTTCCCATGCTGCTACAATGACTTTTTTGTGTGACAAATAGCAGCTTCCCAACTTTTATCACTTATTTTTGCTATTATTTCTTCTGTTAGTTTTATAAGAGATGTTTTAGTGAAATCTGTATTGTTGCGCGCTACATATCCCTTTACTTGGGCCCAAATGAACTCTATTGCATTAAAATGGCAATGGTAGGAATTAAGTCTAATAATTTTGTGGCCTTTTTCTGCAGCAATTTCATTAACTATATATTTTGGGAATTGTGGTTTGCTTTTACCGGTTTAATAAATTCATACTTTTTAAATGGTCTTGAACACGCACATATAATTTCCATTACTTGTCCATTAAATGGAATTCCGTACCCAAAATTATTTTTGGTGGTATTCACAGATAATTTCTATCTGTCTGTTTCTGTAGCCCAAGTGTTTGTGACAGCCATTAGTAACGATAATTAGCTAAATATTAAAGTTACACTGAAAAACTGAAGTTGATTACTCGAAAACACGAATTATGTTGCGAAAATGTACAGCTGTTTGCACCCTGTGAAACACTCACTACTTGAAGCAGTACACTCTTAGTTTGGCAGTGATGAGAGGTAGAAATACCTAAGTACCATAAGGGTTATTCATGTTAGAACTGGACCGGGCAAAGGTAGGTAAGAAGGGTTGGTCATTTAACTGAAATGGTTGGCCATTCACCCAGAAAACCTCATAAGATATTCCTCGAAACTAAATCCATCCCTGTTCCCTTCCAACAACGCATACCGCCTCATACTAACGGGCAACGAACGACGACGGTATTGTGATACTGCTGATTCATAAGCGAAGCAACAATAGTAGCAGTGTCTGCTTATTGCAAACCTCAACATGCCGATACACTAGCGTCATGCATAAAGCACGTGGTGTAGTGTGATAGAGTTCGCAACGTAGGATAAGCGTGCCGAGTTGCTATGGCAACAGATTACTTTTGATTGGTGGATTGTTGGTTGCTAGGCGACCGTAATGACGAGTCCGTGACGTGTTTATCCCCTCTCCTTGTTTTCGCAGCTGAATAGCACGTGGAGGCAAAACACCAATCACCAACTTACGACGCAGCAATTATAGTAAGGTACTGTGGTAATAGTTTATTAATGCCACAAAATTGAGGCACTTAATATTCCAACCAAAGTTCATTCTAAGATAAATGTCACATTCTGTTCCTTTTTATGATTTCTTTTTGCAAAGCATAGAAAGTAGTTAACTTTAAGATGTGATATTTTCTTGGTGTTTAAATTAAGGGTTTGAAGTCTATGAGCAAATATTTGAACCATGGTAATTAATAGTTTCCCTGAGTTTGTGTTCGTTCTTAGAACAAAAATTAGACAAAACACAAAAAATAGTCTAAAATAAACTTTTGCTCCATTAAACATCCTCATATACCTAGTCCAGCTCTATTTCCATATCTTCACATTTTTCGTCATCAACTTTCTTCTATATACTACCTATTCAGTTGCGTTTATTACTCGTTTTTCCCCCTCCACCTATTTTGACATTCAGAAATAGTATCTGTAGATTGCGCCATATTTACTATCTTTCACTACAACGCCGTGAATCCTAAATAAAGCGGTTATAAAGAAAGCACTGGTAGTTGGGATGTCATTTTTACGCTGAGCATACCTCAGTTCGTTTGATACTTTTTCATATGAAAGGTAAATGGCACCTGTGCATGGTCATGCTTCTATCTCAAAATTTGATGTCGGTTGGGATATGCCGTTATTATTTTGAGCGCCTCAATTTTTATAAGGAACAAGGCGTGTTTTATAATTGCTGGTGAAAGAACCAGAAAGGTATTTTTATGTGTGAATATTTTGTATCTACTCTCTAAATACAAAGAACAAGGGAATGAAGAATTAAACTACGGATTATTTTCCAAATGTTTTCGAGATCTGCACTTAATTCGAGACCACGATCTTGCGAGAAGCAAACTAATTTTTCGGCAAAATTTACATGAGGCAAACATTACTCAACAAACTCTTATAATCACGAAATTATTCTAAAGTATAAAATACTGCTCGGCTTCAATCAATATAAAAGTTATTGCATATTTTTAAAAATTATTTAACAAGCCTCCTCTCAACTTGGGGCTTTATCATCAACATTATGAATACTATTACAAAAATGATATTCTGCGTTAATGTTTACTGTAAGAAGCTTATAAAAGCTTAACTCATATTGAATCAAACCCAATTTTAACAACTTTCTTAAATGTAGGACTTTAAATAGGTTTACCGCGACAGAAAGAATGTTCCTTGTTTGTAAAGAAGTGTAACCCACTGGCAGTTCTCCACTACTTCGAAACTGGTGTGGAGATCTATTTAAGTTTGGCGCGGCAAACTCAGATCTTGGAACACCTGCTTTTCGCTGATTATTTACCGAATTCCTCTATTCTTAGGCTTCATTTGCAATCAGCATTAGCCCTAAGTACAACCTAAACTTAAAAACTAAATGATACACTTATATTGTAAAAGAAACGTTCACAATGAATTATATGCAGATCTAAATAAAATAAATTATGAATATACGCAAGACCCCGGCCGACTCTACGTCAAATATGTATGGGAATCTAGTCAATCATAAAGCAATTACCATTGCAAGATTATTCACCTATCTACATTAGAGTTTTCCTGGTCATGTGTTGACTTGCTAACCGATTTTCTGTGTGCAAGGTGCATTCAAATTATATAACACCTAATTTTTTTTTCAGGAATGGGATCAGATAGGCACTTCTTTTTTATTTTTAAATACACGTGTACTTTTTGCCAATGCGTGAGAGAGATGGCAGCACTGTACAATGCATAGAACTCTGCTGGCAGTGACGAGAGTAAGGACTGTTTTTGATACTTAAAATGGCGACGTTTTCATTGCAAGAACAGCATGGATGAGTCTAATGGCATTTCCGTAGGATCTGTGCACACAATCCTGCATGCGAAAAGTGTATGTCTTCAGGTGGGTGCCAGGAATGCTATCGGATGATCACAAGGCTGTGCACATGGCAAATTGTGAGGCAATGCTGACGCGTGATGACGGCATGAATGAAACATCGATCACATGCTGTTCTTGCATTTTAAGTATCCAAAACAGTCCTAACTCTCCTCGCTGACACCTGAGTTCTATGCACTATTCAGTGCTGCCATCTCTGTCACGCATTCACAAAGGGTCCATGTGTATTTAAAAGAAACAAGTTTCTATGTGGTCCCAGTCCTGAAATATACAGGTATTAAAACCTGGACGCACCTCATATGGTCATGGGTCAAGAATATTCGAGATATCCGTAAAGCGTTGCTAAAAGTGTGCGATGATGCATTTTACTTCGTTTAACCCCTTTAACCAAGTCTCATTCGCTTTGATACATGTGCATAACCTGCTTATCCTGCACCGGGACGCAGAGGGCCGGAGTATAGCGCTCTTGTTTCCCGCAACCATGATCGATCGCCATGATCGATCTCCAACACGTCGATGCAGGTTTAAGTTCCGGGGATATGGTGGAAATGGTGGAAGAATGTTCTTTAGAAATTGAAGCGCAGCGGTCTGTAGTGATCCTAGCCAAAAAGGGTGTAGGACTTGGGATTGCTGTTTGCTGCCCCATCTGCGTATGTCAGATGATCGCCCACCTCAGCCCTAGTACGTGAGCGTGAAGTAGGTAGTCGGATTGACAGTACTAGGACCGCCTATAGACACTCACCTATAGACAATCGCTTTGCTCCCGATTTTTAGATTCACTGGTTAAGCGGCTGATTGAAATATTTCGTCATTTAGTCAACACAGAACTCTTTTCTAATTACTTTTCTTGACACTGTGTCATAAATAGTTGCTTAGATTTTCAACAATAACCGCGATTTTATTCAGCATTACTGCTCAGTGTTTTTTTACGTCCTCCAACGGTAAGTCATATCGGACAATGAATGGAATGGGTGAAATGACGCTCAAATGAGCCCAGGGTCCATAGAGCTTACAGTTACTCGACATTCGTCTTTCAGGATACGGGAAAACTCTGGAAAACACCTTATACAAGTAACTCACCCTGACCGAGATTCGAACTCAGGACCTCTTGAACGGAGGCACACTCGCTACCACCACGCTACCGAGGCGGGCTTATCACTGCTCAGCATAATGTAGCAGTGAGTGAAGGAAACTGTGTTAGCTGTACTAATGAAATGGCTGGAGAGAGTGTTGCAGAACTACAGACCAACAGACAGTAGGACAAAAGATGTTTTCATTAAGTTGAAGGTACAATTCAGATACATATCTGCGTAGCTTGATTGAAAGAAGTTTATTCTTCCACTTTATGCGTTCTCATTTAGATGTGACATCCAATGGAATGGTACCTTGCTTCACAAACAGGAAATAGATAAATAAGAGTGTAAGACCTTGGTCTTTGTTTAGTTTAAATTCCAAATAATGGTGCTTGGAACCAAACCCTAAAAGCTTATCATCTATATTATCGAAGAGCAAGATTAATAATATTGAAGATATCTCCAAGTATCGTGAGTATTTTGGCATCGAAGAACTATCACTACTAAATTTGTTCAAAACTGTCAGAAAATCAAGCACTTCCATTGGCTTAGGACTGAAAAAGTATTGCTGGTCATAGTTTAGCAGCTTGTGAGCTTTGTGTATTTAGTCAACGCGAATGTTTTTGAACACAGCTCTACATTTCAAAATACTAAGTATTGTATTGTCTGCATACAAAGCTAAATTCCGTTAGAAGCCAGGATGTTAGAACAGCCAGTGTGTTGCACACATACTAAGGTGACAATATTACAGGCCTGTTTGGTAACGTCAATTGGTTGCCAAAAGCCTACCATTAATAGCCAGTGCACCTGCACTTCTCTAGGCAGAAAATTACCTGCCAGATCCAGGAATGAAGCACTGTTTGCCTAGTAACAAACTGTTTGTTGCAACTACCTTCTCGGTGGGACGTCAGAGCTCCAAAGCGTTTGTGCCTCAGACGCAATGAAACAAATACATCTGCAATTAATTACAACGATCACATACTTTAATTTACTTGTTTGTGTCGACCTGAGGTGAAAATAATATTAAATCGCAGGTAATTATAATCTTAAAATTCAGATTCTCAACAAACAAGATGTGCTCTCAGGGAATGATTAAATCTGCGATCCATATAAACTTGAACCACTTAAATAGGCCGTAACTTCTGAACCAATAATGGGACATACGTACAACCTTGGGAGAATATAGTACACAATTGGGAGATTACATTACACTATTTACATCTCAGACAAATTTTGGAAGCTTCTTCCGCCAGCATCTATACATGCTTGCACTCGTCTCGCCATATTCTGTTAGGTTTTACGGAGAGCATCCTCACCAATGTTACTTATTTCGGTTCAAATGGATTCCTTGAGAATATAAATTGTCCTTGGCCTACTTGTGTACACTCTATTTTTAGATACCCTCACAGGAAGAAATCCTGTGAGGTTAAGACAGGGGGGCACAGACCCTTTTAGATTATTCGATTACCAAAGAAACTGGTTACAAGTTCCATGGTCTCAATAGATGTATGGTACGTTGCTCCATTTGCTGGAAATAGCCTTCTCTCAATTCGATATCATCTTGCTGCTCCACAAATGTCTTGAAGATGCCCATATAAACTTCAGTGTCTACAGTCGTATCAAAGTAAATGATACCAACGATCTATAGGTGCTGCTGGAGGATATTTCCAATATGCTCACTGAGATGTAAATAGTGTAATGGAATCTCCCAACTGTGTGTTAGATTCTCCCAAAGTGCACGTCGGTCCTAATATTGGTTCAAATGTTATGGCCTACTAAAAAGGCTCAGGTTTGTATGATTCCCACGATATAAGTCATCTCTAATTTAATCGATGCGCAAATATAATTTTAAATTCAAAATGCCTGAATACAGAAACTAAAAATGGGGGAGGGGAAGAATTTTAGCACTGCTTACAACTTTATATTATATTAAGCCAACTAACCTTCAAAACAGAGGATGAGGCAGAGAGTACGAAAGGTAGCCAGATCTGATAATGACAATCACAGCGTAGCAGGCTCATTAACATTTCTAGATGCAGAATTTTCCAAAACCAACCTTGTCTAGAGAAAAACGATACAGGTATAGGTGTGAACCCTTGACTTTCCTCAAAGCATATTCATCGCGCCTAGTTCTAAACCCCTGCAAAATGAAATAGAATGAGAAGAAGCAAATTGCTTTATAATTAATTGCTATACGGCCTGCGGTTTTAGAAGGCACATAAGCTGAAGCAAGTGTGCACACGGTAACTGCCCTGTTGCCATGTGATGCGCCAAAAGGCCGAAAATAGAGAGAGGGAACGTGGATTGTAACATTTGTCGTCTGACAAAAGATAATTACGGTAACATTGTAAACTGTAACATTCAATATTAAAATGCTTATTTACTGTAAATGATGCACCTGGATATCTGAAAACACCTATTGTAGAGGGGTTGCTAGCTTAAATAAAATAAAATAAAAGTTCCCAAATTTATGTGCAAATTTATGTTCCCTGTTTCACAATACGCGACACATTAGTCACACTCACATTGCAGGCTCTGGTTGTGGGTTTCTGGCTTTGTGAACAATTGATCCGGTCATGAACTTTCTCATATGACAATTCCTAAAAGAAACTACACGTTAAAAATAATATTTATAGTCTGGGAGCGGAATACATTACCCTTAGTACCTGCGCCACTGGTACCAGGCTTTGAAAGGATATTGTCAAAAGCTCACAAAACACAGTGTATACATGTCAATTTTCTCATTGTCTGTCATGGTTAGACAAAGTACCTTACATTCAATTTGCCTTACGCAATGGTCTTGAACCGAACTTCAAATATACGAGCGCGCTCTTGGACTGGAGTGCTCCGTAGTCAGTCAGTCATCATCATCTTCAAGGATTGAGCCCTGTGACGCGTTCCGTTCTCTTCAAGAGCCTACTGATCCGTCCAGCGTAGAGCAAGGCGTCCCACATCTCTCTTTCGCTTCGGCATATAATCTAAAACTCTTCTTGGAAGTCGTTCCGCGTCCATTCTTAAAATATGATTTTTCCATTCATTTTTGTTTATTATTATACTATTTAAATTTAAAATCCCAAGCTGTTCTCTTATTTTTTCGTTTCTTACGTGGTCTATTCTTTTATAACCTGCCACGCTTCTCAAAAGTCTCATCTCTGTTTGCGTTGATTGTCTTTTTATGAGAATTGTGAGTGAGTTGCATTTTTACTAGATTGGGTTACCGGCCCAATGCTAAACCCATGCTGGAGGGTCCTGTTTTATATCGGAGTTGTCCTCTCCTGGATAAGCTGTCTTACTGGACTTCGGACCTCATCTGTACGTTCCTAATGTATTATCCCCATTAGGATCCCCTCTTCCGCGACTTCGACGTAGTTAGAAACTTCTCCGCCGAAAACCCCGTTGAGGTCTTCACACTTAACCTTGTGTATGGGGCTCTTTTACCAGTACTCACAATATTTATTTCCCCTTGGGAGCCCGGGTGGCCCAGATATGCCCCTAGGCACTGGGTTGGCTAATTGCAACCGTACGGTTGGGCGATGGGGTCGCCACATCCCTACGCCAGTTAATTTAGTCAGTTAATTTATGAACTAAATATATGCAATTCCGAATGACACTTCGTATTGTCTCAGTACTGCATAATGAAACGGAACACAGGGAGAGACTGGAAGTTGAGGTATATCATAAACATAAACACAGGAGTCTGGAAGCAATAACTCGAGAACCATACGCCGTACAAAAATGGCCTTTAAACAGACTGCCTCAAAAGTTCTTGCGGCAAATACCTAGGCATATTATAATATCGAATTTCCATTAGAAATTTTTGGCGCATGAAAAGTAGAAATGTCTGTTGCTCACGCTTCTACTGTGCGTTCCGAACTATGTGTTTCAAATGGGAAGAGTTCTCGCCTGTAACCAATCAGATGCGTTAGAGCCTTCAGCGTTGCCACCTCGTTATCCCCACTCTTTTTATATTTCCCTCTCACACACTTGCGAGTCTTCTTGGCGCTAGACCTAAGGGAACTCAAATTGAATTTTCCAAAGTTTTATAATAATGCAGTTGATATTCGTATATTACGCAAATGATTTAAATATTTAGCTTCAAGTTAATTGTAGTTTATGCATTACTTACTTTATAATTCAACGAAAATACCAGCGGTGCATCCATATAGCTCTGAATGTTGCTTATTCGTCACCGTCATTGTCTTCATCGTCTGAATACTGCAAGTTTATGATGATAGGATCCAAAATCTCGTTATGTGCTATTTCTATCCAAAAGTCGTCTTCTTGTAGTTCATCTGATGTCTCACGCAGTTTTCCCAGTCTTGTTGTGTTTCTTTCAATTTCTTTGTGAATAAGTACTTCAACGTCAGTCAGTTTAAAAATATATTATTTCTGTTTGCAACATCATTTTAGCCCACATTAACTCAATTGGATTGTTCTGCAGTAGTAAGCCGGAAGGTGGATCGTGCCTCATTGATCCAACTGATACACTTTTTCATGGAAGAGTAACTGAATAGTACAAAGATATATCTTAGGATAAGAAATATCATAAACAAAGATATGTTTTCAGACACGTTCTTCACGTTCAAGAGGTCCAGAGTTCGAATATCGGTCGGGGTGAGTTACCTGGATAAGGTTTTCCTGGGGTTTTCCCTTATCCTGAAGGACGACTGTCGGTTAACCCTAAGTTCTAAGGACCCTGGGCTCATTTGAGCATCATATTACCCATTCCATTCATCGTCTGATATGACAACGTTGGAAGATGTAAAATTACAAAAAAAACATACACGTTGTGCCAGACCATCAGGACGTATATTGTTTCCTCTCCTCGAATTTAACAAACCCCTTGGCTTATTCAAAGTAGATATGTCTTTTATCACGTCAAGTCAAATGTTAATGTTTCAGCTGTGAGCAATTTCAAATATACGTTCACGCATACATGCCAACCAATAATTATATTCAGTACAGTGTTTACGTCGCAATGCACTGTTATAATATAATGGTATCTACTTTATTTATTTGTATTAGGAAAAATATTTGAGCTAAAAATATGGGGTTTTACGGTTATGTTAAATACATTACCCTCTCATTCCTTATGGATCAGTTTTTGCAAAATCTAAATTGTCATAGTGCGAATAGTATTTAGTAGAGATTGATTAGTTTGGCGCTCGCCACACTCCACATATGGCGAATGCAATACAATACCGCAAGACTCCGATTGGTTGCTCAACTAGTAGAGCTCAAGAACAAACATCCCATTTGAAACATCTTAGACAACGCTGAGCGCCTGTGAAGGACAGTCGCTCTAGCTCCGCCTCATATGCCTTCTGATACCGTACACCGTAAAGAACTGAGAGGAAAACAAACAGAATCTAAAGTGAGTTGCATTGATTGGAAACGGTATTTAACCTTTGATCTCATTAATACAAGCCTCAGATGCTATGACGGAGCCGATATGTTTAATAAACATGTGACTGCTTGAACAGTTCGGCACCTCGTTGAAAAGAATCCGAAACTGAGTTTAGCTACTTTATTGTCCTTTAGCTTGCAAGTGACAAATGTGGACGTCATAAATCAGTAAATAAGGCTTACTAGACTTTAGGCATTGAAACTATGGGTGGTTATGTCACGTTAGTGGCTTAAATGGAAGTTATTTCATGATTGCTCCTCTATTATCTGAAGATAAATGGGAAATATTCACTGCAAAAGCCTGATATAATTTTAGCAATATCTATATACATGAATGTTGCAAAGATAAATTACAAAGTTATTAAAATTTCTGTTTTATTACGGTAGCTGTCTTTAATGTTTAGCGCAAATGTGAATTATTCATATACGAGCCAAAAATGGATCAGTATTTACTGGTGTCTTTGACAGAGCACCCAAATGTGCCAAAGTAATGTGTGCTTCAGCATATTATTTGAAATATAAATGCCTTTAAATCTAATAATACATAAAATTAATTCAGACTGCATATCTCTGAAGCAAATTTTCACTTACTGTCTTTCAAAGTATTGTCAAAATCAAATGAGAATTGCTGTTCATGGTGTCAAAAGCTTCTCTAAGTTTTCAAAATAACAATAAAAGGACGTTTAATGAACATTGCTTGCCCGCCTCGGTAGTATGGTGGTAGCATGTCTGCCTCATGTTCAACAGGTCCCGAGTTCGAATATAGTCAGGGTGAGTTACCTAAATAAAGTTTTTCCGGAGTTATCCCCTATCCTAAAATACGAAAGCCGGGTAACTCTAAGTTCCATGGGCCCCGGGCTCATTTGAGCATCATTTCACTCATTCCATTCATCGTCCGATATGACTTAACGTTGGAGTACGTAAATTACAAAGAAGAAGAATAAGAATTGTTCATAGGTTTTTTCTTTTTTTTTCAGCATTTTCATAAGATGGTTATCGTATAAAGCTTCAAATATCTGTATCAATTATATTCCGAGTTTAAATTTCTCTATACAAATGTACTCCAAAATTTACAACTCATAAACAGGTCAACAAAGTGAAAGACTGACCAGCACATTGGTACAGAATATTCATTGCTAAATAACAATGTAATATCGAATTTATGTATCTACACGTACAGTAATTATTCAATACTTGCTTTAAATTTAGTTTTTATCATCAAAATCATTTGCAAGCTACCCTTAATTGAAGAACTGTTTTTTTTCAATATGATTCTGTGAATTGGATCCGTAAATTTCAATACAATATTTTATAATTGTTGATATCGTTTATGTCAAACAGTTACTACGTTAAGCATCATGGTTCTAAATGAATATCAACCATCAGGAAGGTTTTTGATAAACTTCTCTTCGCTTGTAAATTAGATCAAGATTCCTTGGGAAACTGCTTTATTGCTGGCCTTTAAAATACCGCATGTTAAAGAAATTGCCCAGAGGGGAAAGGAAAACGGTTGAAGGCAAGTGTAGGAAAGTATAAGAAATGTTGGGAACAGAAGGTTGCAAAGACAGAGATGGAGGCAGATCATGAAGAGTAGCTGAAGGAGAGACAATATAAAAAGCACATCGACGAGTCTCCGGATTTAAAACAATAACGAGAACAGAGTTGTGGATTCCACTATTCCATTATTTAAATAAAAGACTTACAAAGAACAAAGATTTTGCACCACCACTTTGCGGGACTGTTGTTTCTCCTATTCCAGGGTGTAAGAGATTGTAGAAAAAGCGGGTGAAAAGCTCGTTTTAAGAGAAAAGACTGCAGTAACTGTTGGCATTCTTTAAACGTACGTGTACTGGCTCACATAATACATTGAAGCATCAAACATTAATTAACTCCAGAGGGGCCAAACCAAAGCGTATTTTTTTCTTCTCGTAAAACGGAGGGTGGAGGTGGAAAGTAAGAAGAGAATCGTAGTGGAGTGAGAGAGGGCCGAGAGCAAGTGTACGATTGATGGCGTTCTGATGGGGCAATCTGATATCCAGACCTCTGAACCTCCAACTAAGTTTGTGCTGTATTTGCTCAGTGTTGGACTGGTCTTGCTGGAATTATCAATTTCAGGTTCAGTAAACTAACAATTAAGGATAATGAAAACTTCTTAGAGATGGTGGAGGTAATTACTAAGCTACTGTAAACAAACTTTTAGTCATTTTCTTTCCTGTCGTAAGAAAGATTAGCCAAACGGGTGGTAATCAAAAGTTAGCAGTGAATTACATTGTATACATGCTTGGAACCCAACGACTAAAATTAAATATGTAGATTATCGAAGACTAGGTCTAACACTACTAAGGATATCACCAAGTATCGTGAGTGTTTTGGCATCGAAATACTATCACTACTAACGTTATTAAAAACTGCCACACAATCAAGAGTTAAACATAACTTAACAACTATAATACTCATACGGGGATACTCATGATATTCTGCACCTTAAGGAGTAGTCTTGATATCCAATACCACCGGCGTATGATTGGTTGGCGTCAGATGGGGAGGAGGCATTTCCTTCTATAACAGATAATGATAAAGTATTATGGAAAGGCGAATAGAAGCATTCATAAAATCCCTTCCAACTAACACACAACTTCCTGCGGTCTATGTTGAAGCTTCTCAAAAGTTCGTACGAATATAAAAGGAGGTACGGTCACCATAAAAATAAGTATTGAAATTCAGTAATCTCTGCTGTTCACTGAGCTCCATCTGCACCACTATCAAGAAAGAAAATGGCCAACGTTTCTACCACTTGAAAAGACATCTGAATGAACACTGAAGAAACAGACGATATTTACCCTCCATCATCTGTAGAGATTTCAAGCTCCAGCACTAAACAAACATGCGGAAGAAAGTCCTTGATATTCAGGTAATTAGTATAATTCTTAGATAATTAAAGCACCTTTTTTATAAATGTCATACATATAGCTGCCAACGTTAAAAAATTACAAGTAAATGTGGATTTAACAAACGCGCTTATTCCATTGATGACTGTATACAAAATTACTATTTCTCTGTTTTCTATACCGAGTAAGTTATATTCTAATCAGTACCCCAATATATAATAGGGGGTGTCGAAAATTTTTAATTATCACCAGGTAGTTGTTATGCTAGATTGTGACAATTTTTAGTGTCATCATTGAAACCTCAGGATATAATGTTTTCAGTTTGTGATTTGATTCCTTTTTTAAGTGAATGCCAGAAGTGACCAAGGTGTAAGATGGGGCTCTTCAGTATTGTTTTTGACATGAAACTTCCCTGGATTCCCCATATAGCATACTTAAAAAGAGTTTACACAAAACAATTTAACGTCCTTAAAGTTCTAAATGCAATGAATTGGGGAGCTGATTAACCATACTGCTTAACACATTTTTAATTGGATTATGGAGCTGTGGTTTACAACTCTGCTAAACCTTCGATTCTCAGAATACTTGACACCATTCAATCTACTGCACTAGGCCTTGCTTGGGGCTCGTAGTGTGATCAAATTCCTCAATTTGAAGGGAAAAACTGCCCAGGAAATCCATGATGAGATGACGGCTGTTCATGGAAATGATTGCCCATCGTATGACACTATTGTGAGGTGGAAAAGGAATTTTCAAACTGGTCACATGTCCCTGACAAATGAACCAAGAGCTGGTAGACCGTGAATGATGCTGTCATAGGGATGAAAGTGGAGTGTTTAATACTGGAAAACAGACGAGCAACCATCCAAATTATTATGAATGAGACACATCTTAGTAATGGCAGTGTGTGGAAAATTATTCACGACTAAGTGCACATGTCTAAGGTGTCTGCACGCTCGGTAACTCCTTTCCAAAAGCAAACAGGGCGTGACCTTTCAAGATACGTTTGGAACAGGAAGAAGATGATCTTATTGATCGTCTGGTAACCATTTATGAATCCTGAATCTATCACTATGACTCAGAGACATAGACCATGAGCATGAAATGCAAACATGCCGATTCCCCCTTTCCCAAAAAGGCAAAGGTGCAAAGGTCAGCTGGGAAGATCAGGCTTTCGAGTTTTCTGCTGTCATGGAGTCATCCTTACAGATTGAATGCCTCCTCCCCTATTACGTATATATTACACCAACACAGATCTGGAATCTCGTGGTTGAATTTCAAGTCTTGAGCTTTATAATACTAATTATTATTTTTCTACTGCTTCATGGATTTAGGTCTTTAACCTGTTTCCACAGCAAGAAATCGATTTTATATATCTGGTGCACGACGGCCAATTATTGTTTGTGAAGAAACATCTATTGTAGTCTATTTTGTGACATCCGTTCTGTGTGTCCTAACCACTTGTTTCTTCTTTATTTATTCTCTCATTTAAGGTGATATGTTCTAATGTACTCATTATGTGTTTTATCTAAAAGTGCATATCCCGAAAAGGGCGTAAGAATTTCACTTTGGCTGATTCTTTCTTCTGTCTGATCCTACAAGTGTCCACAGGCATAAGTTAACATAGGAACTGCTCTTATTTTATAGAATTTTAATTGAGTTCCTTATACACCGTTATACATATTACGCCACGAATATTTTTTGTAAACCAGCCCAATAAAATATGTATAAGTTTTAATCAAAGCTGATGACGATTTAAATTGCAAATACTTCTACTTTGCGCATAAACCTGTCCGGGAGTTCATTAATATAGTATTTGTGGAATCATTTCTCAGTTTATAACAGAAAACTTCAACGACAACGCATCCTTCGTCCATAGAAATATTTGACAGCAAAAGAAGCGCTACGTTTTGAAGAAATGGCACTAAAACTTCAGATTTGTAGAACAAGTCATTATAGAACTTTATCAATAAAACTAACTTAAACTCTAAGGTTATAATATGGGTTTTATCATGTATCATTTTCAAATACTTAGAAAAGCTACTTTATCACACATAATTCTTCCTAACTTCTGGCTTGTTTATAGGATCCTAAACTATTTTCGAATATTGGTCTGTAGTTATCTATTGTATTGTGTGTCGTGTTTAGCAAAATTGTTAATCGGGTACGATTGTATGGTTGTTGTAATCGATCATATTATTTTCGACCATATCTTAATCATTCATTTTACAGAGTTCATCTTTGGGGTCATCGCTCTAGAGAAAATATTATTTTAATATTGCAGTAAAAGACGTTTCGAATCAGAGCAAGATAAACCTCGGGCAAGAATTTATTCACTAGTTTCGAAGTATTGACCTCAAAGAAATATACGAGGGTGGGTCAAAAATAAAGCCTCCTACTGTTTTTTCTCTTTTAATTGCCAAGAAAATTTAATCCAATTTACATAGCTTGAAAATTACAACATTGACGATTAATTTGTCACCATTCAATATAATCTCCGTCCTTTTCCACAGTTTTGGTCCACCTTTTAACTAGGGTATGTACTCCAGTGTGTTAAAACACACGGCCTTGCTTCCTAAGCCATTGACGCACGGACATTTTCACAGCCTCCTCAACTTCAAAATGAATTCTACGATGAGCTTCATTTAGTGGCCCAAACAGACCCAAGTGGGATGGTGACAGGTCAGTGCTGTATGGGTGGTGAGGTAAGACTTGCCATCCCAAATTCTCAATTTCTGCAGTGGTGTAACGGCTGGTGTGTGGCATTGCCTTGTCATGCAAAAGAAGAACATCCGCCATAGTTTTTGTACGGTAAACTCGGCGAAGACGTGCTTTCAGTTTTTTTTGGGAGTTCTAACGTATTGGACAGAATTTATTGTGCATTCCTGCTCCACAAAATCAATCATAAGCACACCATCTGCTTCCCAAAACACCGTCGCCATAACTTTCCCAGACGACCGCCGAGTTTTGAATTCTTGTTTCTTCGGTGACGTAATGTGATGCCATTCCATTCACTGCCTCTTTGATGCAGGTTAAAAAATATGAACCCACGTTTCGTCTCCAGTAACAATTTTTTCCAGAAACTACTCTCCCTCCAAATTGAAGGGCTGCAAGAGTTCAGAGGCTATTGTTTTCCTTGTTTCTTTGTTTTGGGCGGTTAACATTCTTGGTACCCAACGTGAACAAAATTTTGAGTAACCCAGTTGTTCAATAATCATCAGCACACTGCCTTTACTAAGTGAGGTAATGCGACACAATTCACCTGTTGTTACCCGGCGATCACCGCGAATGATGTCATTGACTCTCTGAATGCTGCATGGAGACAGTGCAGTCACCGGCCTGCCGCTTCGCTTTTCATCTGCCAATGGTGTTTACCCTTCAGCTTCGTTACAGCGACGAACCCATCGTCTAACAATGCTGACATCCACCGTTGCATCACCATACACATTTCTTAGCCTTTCGTGAATGCGAATTGGCGTTTCACCTTCTGCAGTCGAAAATTCAATTACAGAAGGCTGTATAATACGAATGTCGATGTCAGCCATTTTTCAAGAGAATGCAGTGCTGCCACCTGTTGCCTTACGCAGCTACTATTGCAGGGGATTGGAGAAGAAGGTTTGAGGAATTGCGCCAAATTCAAAGTTTTCACATAACTTAGTTATTTAAGGAAAAAAATAGGAGTCATTACGTTTTGACACACCGTCGTATATGGCATGCAATCATTGATATCCAAATCAATTGCTATTTGGAACACGTTTCAAATTAAATTATTGGATATTTTGCCTGATTAACCTTGAACTGTATCATCAATTTGATTCAAAAATAATGTTTACAACTATTTAACTCAAAGGTTACCGTTGGAGTGGTGGTTTTCTTTCGGCTAAGTAATTCTATTCCTTATTTTAAACGTACATTCTTTTATAAAAAATACATACTGAAAATTTAGTCACAACAGATATCTACATATGGAAACTATTATGTGTTCGGAATGTAGCTTTTCTATGCAATATTGATTTTAAAGCAAACTATTTTACAGCACATCTGTGTAACCTTGTTGGTTCCAGTCCAATGTAAATAAATGAAATAAATTAGCCAACGAAAATATATTCACGTTATGAACACACACTTTCATTTTCAGTAAAGTGTACAGTCAGTGATGAGATTATTGTGAGCTTGGAAGGCGTTGGTATTAACCGTTGTCCTAACTTCCACGCTTATTATTGCTTATAATCTGTCATCTGTTGCAGCGTGACTCTACCATTGTAAATCATCTTATACTTAAGCCCTTTCATCCACATACAAGAGTAGCAAACAAATCAGCTTAAAATAATTCTAAATACGTGAAAAATGGAGCTATTGTTACCGAGAGCTTTAGTTTTCAATTCCGAGCACTTCCTTGATGAGCACCGAGTCAGAAGGTGGTGGTAGACTCCGTAGTACAAATGGCACCATTTGTTTTTTCTTAAATTTAAGCATAGAGATTCAGATGTTTTTAAGTCAATGCATTTGAGAAATCCTGTTAAATACACGATAAGAACTCTGAATACCAGTTCTGTGATAGTACTAAAAGATTTGCGAACATATTATGAACTTGGTCTGTTGAATGGGCATCAATTTCAGAAACAAAAGTTGTTAAGTGAGACTTTTCGAGTTAGATGTTGTTAAGTAAAGTAATTGCCGCATTAGCCATTTGGTGGTGTGACTACTCTGTGCCACCCAAGCTCTTTGATATCAGCTGTTGATACATTTTAGATTAGACAATTTTAGACATTCTCCAAGTGCACTTTCAGAATGTTTATCTGTACTTACCAATACCAGGGCACTCTTTTAGCGTATTGACAGAATTTTTGGAAATATGGATAAGAAGAAACGACCAATAGTCCCTTCTGCATGGGTGAAACTAATTAAAGATTCACTATACAAGAAGCCTATTGATGTTATCCATGTCAAACGTCCACTGACCGATAACGGGGAACATGATGCCACTCCCGTTGTTGAAGTGTTTTTCCTTCAAAGTTGCCGTCGACCATGTCCTTGTAAGAAGTATTCCTGAATTCACTTTAATCCGGGGTGTGTGTTTCCAAAGAGGATGTGTACCAGAAGTTCGTCACACAATGTCTTCCTCACTTCATCGTAACCAGTCTGTTTTGAGGGAAGTACGGAGGTTGCTAGCCTTACACAAAGCATGTGATAGTGTGGAAACACGCCAGATAGGTTTCGGTAGAGCAGAAAGGCAAAATATTACGATGTTCGTTAACTAATGGAACATGTCACTCTCCTAGAAGGTACCACATTTTATGACACAATGACATATGGAAGTGATGTAGAAGATAATGTAGTAGAGATGGAGTGATGTTTTGATGACAATGTTTTATGTCAATCCATGAAGTGCATATTGGATTAGTGCATAGCAGAGATATATTGGTGAAAATAAAGTAATAGTTTATCCATGACTACACATTATAATATATTATAATGGAAAAACTTCAATATTAAGCATCAGAGGTTGTTAAGTCAAATGACTTAACAACTTTTGATCCATTTTAAGTTAAAAGTTGATAATTCCTATACTTAATTATCCTGCCACACATGCTACTTATGTCAAACTGTGAGAAACACTTCAACATAGTACATTGTACCTCTAAGCGGACCGATTACATAAAATACTTTCATTTGTATTACTATTTTGGTATTTAAAATTACTTTTGAAAGCTTTGAACAGGTCTCCGGCACAGTTTTGAAACAGTGACTTAGCATATTCTGCTTCTGACCGCTTCAATTGTTTGCTTGCATGTGTGTACCGGGGTCTTCTGTTCGTATATTTATCAAAACTAGTACAAATTTGAGTAAAGCCTGCAAGGTCCCTACAATCAGGGTATACTAAGTTAACTTTCACAAGTCGTTAGAGAGAATTCGCATACACTGTACCTCTGATGCTCGTTTCCTTAGTGAAGCAAATGTGAATGTCGAGGAGAGGAGACACAGAAATGGAAGTGACCATTAAAAAGAGGAATGAATGCAGTCACTGCAGATGCAAGTTTCGCCTCAAGCACAACATGCAGCACTGCAGAGACTGACTTAAGAGTCAACATGCCCAGAAATTGGATCTTCTCACACAACGAGCTTAGTGTTAATTTTACTTGAAAAATTAGTAAAAATAAAATACATAAATGAAGGCAGTTAATCCTATATACAAATGATATCACCTTATAAAAAGGTAAAGGATCGAAACTACAATATAATTATAACTACTGTTTAATTAAAGCTGAAAAATGCATGAATACATGAAAAACGTTCATTGCATTTCAATGTTCAGTAACAAATTAAAATATATTAAAACACTCACATGGATTTCACCGCACAATCATCAACTTATATTTCCTATTAAAGTTATATATTCTACATCGTTCATTTCAATCAAGTTAAAACATGCATATCTTTAGAGGGCCAGGCAGCATGAAAACTCTCGATAAACGTTTAAGTCCAAATAGGTCTTCCATGCCGTGAGTTCGTAACAGTATTAGCTACTTACAGTTCAGTCAGCCGTGGGACTAGGGATTTTGAGAATTCAGATCCATCAAAGAACAATTGAAAATGCTAAGGATATATCAGAAACAATTTATTTGATTTAAATCAATAGGACTTATCAGAACCGGTGGAACTGATTATCAAGGATTGCTTGCTTAGAGAATTCGAAAAGTGCTGGGAATCATCTGCAGGTTTCAGGCACAACAAAGCTGGACTGGCAGAATGAACAGTACCAGATAGCGCGATCTACTAAAATTCTATCCAATTTTCATCGTGTCCTCCTCGTATGGAGAACTAAAACCTTTAGAACCTACCAGCGAGTGCTGACATTAGACGCCTGTCGTACACTTACCTCCAAGAGAATGAATACCGAAGATGGGCATCGGCCCGATATCTGGTATGTGTGAAAAATAGGTTGATATGAAATATCGTGGCAGTGGATGAAAGGAAAAGGGATTATAGAGTAGAAGATGGATTGAAGAAAAGAAAGTTATAAAATACGGGTAAAACTCAGCCAGACGCTGCTTCGTCCATCACAACACCCATATGCGGTCTCCTGGCATCGAACACTGGGCGCTTTGGAGATAAATGAGTGGTCTAACCACATACATGGCGCTAAAGTGAAACCCGATTAATCTCTTATGAGCATCAGACTCTTTAAGGGCCAGTGGCATCTGCACAAAATGGGAGACTAAACGAATCCAAACTCCAGATGATGTTAAAGGCCAAATTAGGCAACCACACATCCACTATGAGCTCTCAGTTTTGAGGATCAAGACTGAAGAGACTAACATTCCAGAGCCCAATTCAGTTCATTATGAACTTAGACTTCTAACCCAATGATAAAATAGCTATTTAATTTTAGCGGGATTCAGCGCTCTCTCTCTCTCTCTCTCTCTCTCTCTCTCTCTCTCTCTCTCTCTCTCTCTCTCTCTCTCTCTCTCTCTCTCTCTCTCTCTCTCTCTCAGCAGTTTTCCTCGATTTTATAACAAACCTTCGTCCGAGATAATATTCAACATACAAGCAAAAACTTTGAGTATGTTCTTAAAGGGCATCAGAATTTTGCGGCGGTATTGTGGAACAAAATGAGAATAGCGGTATTAAAATATGAAAATATGAAAGGCTTATTTCAGGGCACAGCGTAGGCACTTCGCTGTTCGGTGGAGTGGAAAAGCGGAAGCAATAGGAACCTAAAATTAAAGTAGAGAAAGTTTAACATCATTAAAATTACTTCAAGGCCATTATAGTACCTTATACACCTAAACACGGGACGTGTATGCATAGCATTTTGTAGAGGCATAGATACATTTTACTGCACCGTCACTGTTTACATAACTTAACAACAAATACTCGAAGTAATCTACAACTACAGACGAACTACCATGTGAGTCGTAGGGCCTGATAGGTCAGTTCTGGACAACATGGGAACATTTGTTCTTGCTCTTCCATGTGTCCAATCACATCTGTGGTATTTTAAGGTTACGGATTCTTTTGAATGTATTAGTTTACACCTACCGATATAAAATATACTAAAACACTCAAATGGCTTTCTCTGCACATCCATCACCTTATATATTCCATATAAAAGCTAAATCGTCTATATAATTTGTTTTAATCAAGACAAAAGTTTGCAGAAATGTTGCATTACGTAATTCCTGATAGGTATAATAGAAATAGGGGAACGCAGAAAACTTAAGCAATAGTCAAGTCATTTATCAGCTGGTGATTATGTCACGACTTTGAAATTGAATTTTATTTGTATGACCACGATAAAAACGAATTAACAACTTTTCATTTCAGAAGAAGTCATTGAATTTATAAAGAAAGTTCAACGAGTATCTAAGAAATGTTTAAGCTGGTAAAATATTATTTGAAATATATTGTGTGCCTTAATAAAATCTACATTTTTAAGCAATTTACATGTTTTCTATTTCTGACGGGTAACAAGCTTTTTCAAAGCCATTCAGAATGAAGGGAATTCCCCAGTCTATTCCCAAAGTATTTAAGGAGTGCTCACTAAAGCAGTTTACCTATACGGAAACTTGATCAAAGAGTTGGACCTATCTTTGAGAGAGTACATAATTTGGCAAAATATTTCATGGAGTGAGTTGGGGAGTGACCTTGAAAAATTCTGTGTCAGATTCCTGAGAGGGTCCTGAACTTAAATACTAAATTTGCAACCACCTTTCGTGTTTCCCTTGCGCTGTTCTCAGAGAGATGCACGCACGTGACACACACACACACACACACACACACACACACACTAACACACACACACACACACACACACACACACTTTATTTTTGCTAAACATGTTTTCCTGGATTCAAGAAGCCTCAAAAATGCATTTCCGTTCAAATCTTAGTATACCAATATTGAGTGCAGGCAATATTATCTCTACTTATTTAGTAGATGGAATAAAAATAACAATAAAAATAACAGCTTTCCAAAACACCTTACGAGTAATTTGGTTTTGCCGGCTTAGCTGTTATTTCCCAAATGCTGAGATCGAATACTTTTGGCAAAATTTGACTTTCATATGTAACGAATGCTATACTTTCATATTTATTTAGTTTTGTAGTGTTTAAGGCCCTCAATTAATTCACGCGTCACCGCAGGCGGTGACATTGATGATACCTGATATGAAGATGGTGTACCGGTTGAATGAGATGGCGGAGGAAACCGCAGTACCTGAAGGAAACTTGCCCCGGTGCCATTTGGTCCATCAAAGATCTCACATGACTTGCACTATGATTGAACCTGGGCCACTTTGGGAGAATCAATGGTCAAACCACTGCCACGGCGTGGCCACATTTCAGATTTATCTACAATACTCATGACATTAATAATTGTCACTAATAATAATAATTATTTTATTGTAGTCACTTGTTCACTGAGTTAATTCACATAATTTTGTTACTGCTATGACACTAGGTTGATTGATGTCAGAAAAGTAGAAGCTTTCTGATGCTGTATCATTTCAGTTCCACTGTCTCGCACACGGTATTGTATAATAGACACAATTTTCCTTTATTATTTACAGTACACTTCTTATATTTAGTCTATGTCACTGAAAGGCTGTTAATATGTTCAACTCTCTGCACTGTTTGGTATATAATGTTTATATGAAAACACTCCTATTTCCAGATCAATTGTATGTCCTATACAACATTTTCCGTATTTAAAACAGAGCTATAATAGTGCACTTCAGTGTGCATCTATTGCTACTGCACATATGGAATACTGTATATTTTTTATCCAAGTGCATTTGCTGAGATGTTGTTTTTAGCAAATAAGGCAAGAATCAGATACTCCCAGCTGAAACTCATTCTTTGTATTTTCAAACAAACACTGAAGAAGCGGCCATAAAGTTGGCCCTTCTCTTTCAATCCACTACAAAGAAACCACAGTTTAAAAGGTCCAGAAGCAGGTAGACTATGTAGTGCGGAGCACTATGAGGTTATGAATAATTAACGTAACAGAGTGGGATATTTGTTACATTGTTAAACTATTGAACAAAAATCAATTAAACCATGTAAATTCTTGGCGAGACAATTGATAATGCCAAATGATGTTACTCAGCATTTTCAAGTACCTGAAGCTGTGCGGCTGTACTGCAGAAATATACGAGAGCTGTTCAATAAAGAATGATCATAATTTTTACGGTCATAATTTTTCGCACTAAAATTCAACCTTATTATTTTCTGTTAGCTTAATGCGAAACAAACACGCCGTAGTAGTTTCATTGTTGGTACTCCTGATTCCCACCTGTGAGAACCAGGTAAGTTCAGACATGTTCAGTATCGCCTACCGCTGCAATGGAGGTAACATGCAGTTAAAGTTGACGTTAGAGGAAGATCCGGAGGTTCTTTCAAACGTAATCACTGCTGATGAAACATGGCTTTATCATTTTGATCCTGATAGCAAACAGCAAAGCTCAGTGTGGAAATCTCCATCATCACCAACCCCCCAAAAAGCAAATGTGGTTGCTTCTGCTGGGAAAGTTATAGTCATCTCGTTCTTTGATATTCTTGGAATGGTTTATCAGCATGTTGTACCTGCACACACATCAGTAACTGGACAATACTACAGGGATGTCCTGAAGACATTGAAAGGCAATATCAGGCGCAAAAGACCACATTTCCGTGAAGCAGGTTGGATGCTGCACCACGATAGTGCGCGGCCGCATATTGCCAATGTTTTAGCTGAATATCTTGCAAAAATCAACGTGAAGTACATTCCTCACCCTCCCTATAGTGCGCATTTAGCCCCATGTAACTGTTTTCTATTCCCTAACTTGAAGAAACGCCTTCGTGGGAGGCATTATCCATCATCAGAAGCAGTGGTGAAGGCTTCGGAGGCGATTTTGAAGGGTCTCTAAATAAATGGTTTCGAGCATATCTTTGAAGACTGACAGAAACGGTGGGACACGTGCATCGCATTCAGGGGAGACTATTTTGAGAAAGACTATCAAAATTATTAGGATGAGTAAAGGTACGTTGTCAAAATTGTGATCATTCTTTATTGAACAGCCCTCGTATTTTGCTTAATGAGTTTTATAATGTTATTTTGTCAATGCGCCGGACATTTTAAACCATTAACTTAAAAATTTTCATAAAATACAAATACGTTTCGCCAGATTATAATTCGTGTAAGATCGTGTTTACCTTTTATCAAACTGTAATGCAGTATCATGTTTTGTGAACTAATAGTTCTCAGTTTAGTGTTCGTATCTCTGATATGAGCAAAGCAAGGTTCCGCAAGAACTGTTGCAGCCATTATTTATCTAATTACTCGCAGCTGAAATGGGGGCACCAGTGCACAGCTGAGCACCAGAGAAACGTCAATGAAATCTCCGTTCACAGCAGTGGAGCCAGTCTCTTGCTGGTATCGGCGGCACATACAAACCATTCGGACCCCAAGGGAGAGCACTGGGAGAAAACGGTTGGAATTCATGGTGCCATAGCGGCATGGAAATCCCATGGCTTGCAACTTGATGGGTTCTCCCTCCCACCTGAGCCCGACGTCGCGACGCTTCTGTCCTCATTGTTGTCTAGTCACTCTCCCGGGAGAAAAAACGTTTCGCGCCGATACAATCAAATATATAAACAGAACGAGCGTCTTTTGTTTTCTTGTTCATACGCGACAAAGAGTGTTACGTTCACCAATACTGTAGTGTGGGCGTCAGCAATGATAGTGTTGTATGTCTACATGTTGTATACATACAAGAGAGGTGGCTGTTGCACTAGTCAAAGGATTATTTTAATAAATATTATATAGTCAAATAGAGGAGTAATAAACTGCCCCAAAAGAATGACATTGAAATTTTAACCAGGTTTTATGCTTTGAGGCTCCCTAAAAGTATCATCACCTCCAGAGAAATTTTAGATTTTCTCTCTCCCTATCTCTCTCATTCCATCTCTCTCTGTCCCTTTACCTCTCTCTCTCTCTCTCTCTCTCTCTCTCTCTCTCTCTCTCTCTCTCTCTCTCTCTGTGGGTGTGTGTATGTATGAATAGCATAACCTAAAAGGCAAAATGTTTCTTACGTACAAAATCTTTAGGTAAGTTTAGCATCCTGTAAGGATTTTGAAGAAATTAACCTCCTATCAAACTGCCCTTTTGCACGGAAATTATTAAGATACTTTGCAATATCTATAAATACTTCTAAAAATTCGATTGAAATATCCCGGATTTAACATATTTTCCTGAACACAAAATCCGCCTCTTCAATTTAATAGGCATATGCTGCGAAATTTGTCATTCTTTAAAATAACTAGAAATGAACATGCAAAATAAAATTGAACAAACAAAGTAAATCTCATTAAAGCACACTTTTTATGTATATGACGTCGTTTCTTGAGTTAGAAATTCCGAGATATTCCTTATTAATTTGGATTTTCAAATACATATGCTTTTCTCAATTGGAAATTCACTTATGCTTTATTTTCTTTGTGGTTATGTTAAGTGCATACACCAATGTGACAACAAAGCCATCAACAACTGACACTTCATTTGAAAGCATTATTGTCTCCTTATGCCTTCAAAGATATAACTGTGAAATTATCCTTTATCCGACTTAATATGGAGATAGTAAATATATTTTTATTAAAATAATTTGAAGTTTCGCAACTGCAGCGGGAATTTTTTAGGTGTTTGACCTATCATCTGTTGCCGTATTTACAATGATGAAATCTGTAACACCCGACACGATTCTATCCGCGCGTCCGTTTTTTCCGCTTTCAATAATCTGCTTCTGTTTCCTCGACTTTGTCAGTTTTTTTCTCGGACGATGGACTTCCAGAAGGTGAATAAATTTCCTTTCCTAATTTATGCGTTACAATCAACGCCACGTTTTTGCAAGAAATTCACTATCTCTTCCTTGGTAGAATATTTGGAAACTGTTCAGAAAATATGTAATGCCCAAAATTATAACTAAATAAGGTGGGATGTACGGAATAAACATTTGTTACTCCCACTTTGTTGATTCATTGGTCATAGTAATCCCCAATAATGCTTCCTGCCTTATAGAGCAGTTTCGCCACATTCACAAACCTCTTTTCTTTCCAGCATGAATCGTAAAACAATGAACCGCGTGCCTTGTATTGTAACTTCCGGAAACTTCAAAACCCTCATCATCTGCCAAAACCTCTTCTCGGTTTACTGCCTACCAAGTTTAATCTAAATACATAGGTTTCCACCAGATTTCTGCAAAACTTTAATAGATATATAAGATACTCATACCACGTAGAATTTTATTTTTCACAATTAAAATCTTCTGTTTGTTTTCACGTTCTCTCAACTTGAAGCAATAGTTTTTAAAGCTTATCAAAGATGCTGAGATCCAAGGAAAATGTATCCTGTACTTAACAATCGGGCGGAGTTTCTTTTCAGCGCCAGTGATGTTCATGTAAGGAACAATAACACTATTAAGTGAAAATTTATCTTTATGCAAGCATTGCCACGCGTCACCAGCTTACTTCTCTCCTCACCGCACTCCACTCCCCTGAAACGCACAGAGCTGAGTCCCTAGCAGTGCATTAGCTTATTACCAACTCATTAATGCGTGTTTTAACCGAAGAGCTTCCGCCTTTGAAATAACGCTGAATACACAAATTAAAATATCCTAATAAAAAGATGCCAATACAAAATAGTTTTGTTGATTCACAAAATTACCGAAATGGGAAGCTGCCCCAATGCGACCATTTGCACCACTGTTCAGTTAAAGCAGCAGTTCATATTTGCAGCACTGTACATCCCTTCACATAAGAGGGTAGTTTTATTTCCGTACGTCACTTCCACAGTTACTACTGTGATGAGTGGAAGGTTTATATTTGTCCAGCCGTGTGTGCGAGTAAACCGTGCGTTTCGACTAAGAAAAATCCAGGTATAAACTGACAACTCCGTGTTCATGTCATCTTTCATTTGTGCGAGACCACTTTTAATGTCCAATCAGATACAGCTTTGAAAGAATTATAAACTATGCTTATTACTTCAATAATAACTTACTGAAGTACTAAAACGTTACATGCGGAGCTACGTAGCTCAGCCTATATGTACGACTCACATTGGCTGGATCCAGGATTCGATTCCCATCGACCGTTCGTTCTACCCATTGTCCTCAGTGGATTTTCTTTAATTCTGAAGTGGTGTTTTCTACCATGACTATTTTCTCTTATTTCATCTACCTCATTCGTATTAAAAGGACTCCGGGGTTGACTGTTGGTCATGGCGGGCAGATGCCATAAAGCAGGCATGCTCAATTGTACAGCCCACGCTTCCTTCCCCCTACACGTGTTTTTTCCCACACACCAGTGACCAGGGCAGCGAGAGACAAAGGTAGGAATCAGTGGTGTTGCTATCAACGTTTAGCATACCTTTGTTGTAGGTGAAGCCAGATCACAACAACTGGAAGAGACGAAAACACCTGTTAAAGGCGACCCTAATGTTGAAAATTTGGTACAGCTTTCTTATAAAGTGGCGGAACTTCAGTCCGTCTCTCTCGAGGCACAGTAACGACACGCATAGATGAATTGTGTTGCGATTTGGAAGGGCAATTAAAGGACAAAATAAGGTCATTAACAAGTTTTTCTCTAGCCCTGCACGAATCGGTGGACAGATCTGACGAGGCGCGGTTAATTGCATTTCTGAGGCGAGTTGATAATGAATTAAATATCTTATCTGAGGCATAATTCCGACTGCGGGAAGGACAACTGGTAGTTTCAGATTTATATAATTTCTCCTGCTTGAGTTCCGTGTTCACAATAAACGTCATACTTCTGAGAAAGTATGCAGAACTTCTATAGCAACTACATGACACATTCCCTTCGCAATTTGAAAATATAAAACATTTGAGACAAATATACGATTATTTTGCACTCCTTTGAAGTCCCCATGTAGTGAGGCCCCACATAAGCTACAAATGGAACTACCTTTTATGCAAAATTCCACGACAGTAAAATGTCCTAAGAAGGAAGAATGGGAATTATTTAATCTTTGTCCTGCAGTGATTAACAGAGATTACGTTTGTTTGCATTTAATTTAATGGCAGTCTTTATTAAAAGCGAGTAGCGCAGCAAGATCACAGACGATCATCTTACTTATCTTTTGAGAGTGTGCACTTCGTCTTTTGCACTACATATTGCTGATCTTGTAAAGCATAACTTGTACCACAGAAGTACTCCTAAGAAACATTAGTTAGTAAGAAGTAAACTATGCGAACGCTTATGATTTCCTATACATCAGAATGAGAGTGATGTTCCGCCACTGGAACTCAGTAACCACAGTAAACGCACGATTCTATCATAGCGGGTGGAAAGAAGCTATTTAAACCTCGCCTTTCCTGTTTAATTGAGCATCCCAGCCCCATAGAGGCTCATAATTGTGAACTAGTTTTTGACTCTGACAAGCTGTCTAGCTTTTCCCAGTGGTTTGGGCTGATCGCCATCGAGCGCCTTATAAAAAGGTGGTCAAGCCGGTAACTGTTAAAGAAATCGGCACGTTCTCCCGCCGACTTCGTCCTTTCCTGTAGCTCCGGCACCTCCACATTTCCTTCTGAAAACCTTTACTCACAGGGTGTGCGCGCTAAACCTCCCGCTGTCTGTGGCCCGCATTTGAGAGGCCGGATTTCGATTCCCGTGGCCGACCTACCGGACCCATGGATATTTTCGGGCTTTCCCGGGTCACCAAGTGAATGCTGGGTAGGTTAATTACATCCCCCGAATTTCGTGTCCCTCCATTTAATTTCTATTATCATTTCACATTGCCTCATCTGGTGCTCTCTTTCAGAGTAGAAGCGTCGGTGGGGGTCTCGGCGGTACATGGCAGGTTGATATACTCTGAGTGAACCATTTCCTCCTGCGGTATGATGATTGCTGGTCTACGAACCCAGGTCTCGTGGTGGGACAGCTTCCAAACCGCAGTGGGTGCCATGTCAGTTGTCCTGGCCAGCGGTGGTAGTTTTCATCTAAGTGAAATGTGGGACCCTGCACTCTGCCTTGTAGTGACTCCTTGGGACTCCTGTATGTCCCATCTTGCCCCATTCTTTCTCCCCGGGGATGCCTCATTTGAGAGCTTAGGTACAATAGGCCAAGTGTGGTTTCCCTGTCGAGTCTCCTACGAAATAATCCAGTTATCCCCTCCCTGTTCTATCTACTATCTACTAATCTACCTGCATTTCCGGAAACGCAAAATTCCATCGTCTCTGCCGCTACCGGATAGGAAATAGTCACTTCATTTACGACGAAATAACAAATATTATTTGATCCCTTTTCTGATGCTGAAGCGAGACAAGAACTGATTCCTGCTAGTTAATTAACGCATGTTTTCCTTTTTTGTCTTTATTCCATCTGCATAAATCTCTTTGTGTAGAAATCACTCTGATCCAAATGTAAATAGGTTCCCTTTGAGTTTCATAGTTCACTTAAATGGAATTATCACCTGCTTCAAGATCCGTTATTTTTAGTCGAAGTAATTAATTTAACAGTAGAGAACCGGGCGATATTCCGCTGCATACGAAATTAAAATCGATCTAAGTGCATGCAGTGCTCCTACGACACTAAAGGTGAAACAAAGGACTGCTGACAACCTGAGTGGTTTTCTTAAAAAGGTCAATTCAGTTCCAAAGTAACGTATGCCTGATGAAGGTGTTATGGACTGGTAATTTGTTTCAAACTTATTCTCAACAACTGGAACGAATTCATGTATTAGTATTAGTTAACCTATTGCAACAGGACAATGCCACTCCACACTGCACGAACAACCATGGAAAAAGTTCAGGAAATATTAGGAATGGAACAGTTACCATACCCAGCATAGAGCCCTGATCTCTCACCATCAGACTATCATATTTTTCGATCCATGGCCCATTTTCTTCGTGGAAGAAATTTGACAACATTAAAGCAGTGCAAGTGTGTGTCACCGAATCCATCACATCAAAAACCAGAGACTGGTATCATTCTGGTATAATAAACCTCGCCGAGCCATGGTCCAAGACTAGAATCTAATGGTCTATAATTTTAAAATTAGTTAATTGCTTGATAGATTGAGTGGACATGAAAAATTCAATGCCATGGCCGGGATTTCATCCAAGGATCTCCTGGTTTCCGTCCAGTCACTCTAACCCATTGAGCTACCATGGTCAACTTGCCGTCATGACACTAAATTCTCCATTCGACTCATATATTTCCCTGGTAAACCACTAGGGGCTTTCGCATTTGAGATAAACCGTTTGTGGGGCCTTACTGTTGTAAGTACTTAACTCCCAGGCTTCATCATTAGACTCTTATTATTTTAGTTATTTGATCGAAATTAATTATTTCTTCATACTAGCCGTATATAGGCTAAGATTTTTGATAGATTGAATCGACATGAAAAATTCAATGAGCTGACCGGGAGATGCGTGTTTCAAATCCCGTCTATGACATTGAATTTTTCATGTCAACTCAATCTATAAAAAAATCTTAGCCTATATACGGCTAGTATGAAGAAATTAATTTCCATCAATTAGTTAATTTCCTTGTCTTAACATTTAACAATTGTTTTATTGAAAAACCAAATCACTTATGAGACAGTGTATATAGAGGAGAGTCGTGCATTATCGGCTGGAATGCAGTACCGGCCACTACCGTTATTTCCCTTTTCGCCTCCATGTGGCAGCATATCCAGTAAGCAGTAGCAAGCTTGTGCATCCACGTACGCTATACTCGGATATCTCCTTCCTCTCTTCAGCTCTTTGTCTGCTCTGAGTGCTTGGTGAAGGTTAATGTAGCTCTTAGCTCACGGACGAAGCCGTTATCTACGATAGCGCGGCTAGTGTACACAATTAGCCGGCAAATAAAGATAGCTGAGATAAAAGTCTTGCCGGCATAGATTAAGTCACGCTTCTGGAAGGTGATAGAATATTCGGTTTCTTTATTCTTATGTAAGAATGTAGAATTTATGAATGAGATATATAAGATATTGTAAAGCGCCAGCGGACAGTTGTAAAACGAGAGTGAGTCACGAGAGGTAAGCAGAGAACAGCTGAGAGTGTTGTTGTAACGAGAGCTGATGTAAACTGAACGTTGTTTGTTGTCATCAAACTTGGTAGATTGTGGTGTGTATGTGATGTAATGTTGTTACGCGAGAATTGAACAGTGTATTGCTACGGAAATAAAGAACATTTAGAATTTCGGCAAATTGGACTTTTAATTTTATGAACCCACAAAGTCAAAATATTCTGAGGCCTATAGCAGCGCTATATTGGTCATCTCTGGAAACAGAAATAGTGACATTAAGTTCCAAGGCCTTTCTATTCAGCTATTTTTCCATATATGGCAGTGCGATGAGTCACTGACTATACTGTAACTGAAAAGGCAGTGGCCCATACTGCAAGACACGAAAGTATCTTATATCGTAATTCTAGCTTTTTTACTCTCGATGTAATAAAATACTATAAATAAAAAGTAAAAGTCATTAAATTTTACTATTTATAGAACATATCTTGAGATGAGAATAATGCAGTAAGATTCCGATTAACCACCACAATTACAGGGTAAAGTCAAAAAAACTTTACCCGGCCGATATTGCACGACCTTCCCCTATATTGTTCAGAGTAATCTAAACTCATAATTAACTGACACCTGTCACATTAATACATTCATGAAGGGATACAATCCTAGTTCTTAGATGTGATATCCGTTATGAAAAAAAAAAATACTCTTGCTGAATCAATCATTCAAACATCTACACACACGAGACAATTGCTCAACAGTTAGTATATGTATTAAGGGTAATAGGTGAGATAAGTGTCAAGGAAATGTGCAGAGACATGATACGACGCAGAATTTTAGGGAAACCAATGTTAGCACTGAATTATTTACAAAACTACACCTACACACTTGTACACTTCACACAAGATTGTAATGTGGCCAGGTAACATACTGGGTCAATAACAGCGCATTTCTTGTTTGAGTCCACGTCCGAAAGTTGTCATGTGCAACCCCTAGCAAAACTGCGAAGTTGACAACTCTGTGTCCTACTGTAGAAGTCGTCTCTGTCATGGTACATAGTGACACCACCTGTAGTAGGACGCCAGATGGCTCCACTGTCACTACATGTAGCCTATCAGGTGTCCGTGATGTGAAGCGAAGTTTACAGTAACTTCAAAGTTTCTGATGTATATGTAACACATGATTTACTGTACGGACGTCAGTTGTTTTTATATCTATCTCTCTAACTACTGAAGTACAGTGCGATCCAAATAAACCTGAACCGTTGCAATAGGCCATAACTTGTGATTCGATAACCGTGCAATTTTGGGAGAATATAATGCACAATTGGGAGATTGCATTACACTATTTACATCTCAGAGAAAATGTTGGAAGTGTCCTCCACCAGCATTTATACATGTTTGCACACGTCTCACCATATTCTCTTAAGTTTTACGGAGAGTATCCTCGCCAATGTTACTTATTTCGATTAAAATGGATTTCTTGTGAAGATCAATTGTCCATCACCTATTCTTTTACACTCTATTTTCAGATATCCCTACAAAAAAAAATCCGGAGAGGTTAGGTCAGGCCATCTGGGGGGCTTCAGACATTTTGAGATTATTTGATTACCAAAGAAACTGGTTACAAGTTCCATGGTGTCATTAGATGTTCGGCACGTTGCTCCATCTTGCTGGAAATAACCTTCTCTCAATTCATTGTCATCCAGCTGCTCCACAAGTGTATTGTAGATACCCATATAAACTTCAGTGTCTACAGTCGTATCAAAGAAAATGGAACCAACGATCCTGGAAGCTGACACCGCGCACCATATTCGAAACTTTTCATAATGCAGTGGGGTGTCGTGCATCTCTTGGGGGTTTACAGCAGCCCAATATCAGGTGTTTTGCGTGTTTATGTAGTCTGAGAGATAAAACCATGTCTCATCTGCAAACCACGTTATGGAGATAATGTCTGGACGTGGAATATGAGTACCCTGAAACCATCGACAGTAGATCATACTCCGCTTCTTTCAGTTCTTATACCATATGCACTCTGTAAAGTCGTAATCCCGATTTCTTTGCAGCTCTTTGACGTCTTCCATATGAACACCCTGCCTGATTCCTGGCTCAATCGACACAACGATTTGTTTGGAGAGTTCAACAGGCTTCTACGAACATCTGTAACAGTCTCTGCATTCAATGGCGGTCTGTCTTCCACTCTCACTAATGAGTATACCAGTTGTCTCCAGCTTTGCTACAAGCGATAAAATTATTGCCTTTGTCGGAACATCGCATAAATTATATTTTCCTCGAAATTCCCGTTGTGTTTGGACTTTGTCTTCCAACATGTTTTCAAAATGTAAACATAGTCTCGTAGTGAGGACTGCATGTTGCTGTTATGACTGCACACTTAAGACTGTCAAATGTCAACAATTGTCAGTGTTGTCGATTCTCCCAGAGCCACTGAGATCATTAGAACAAATGTCTACTTTCTGCGAGCTGTCAAATGAAAATTATGGCCTATTGAAGTGGTTCAGATTTATATGGATCGCACTGTACATATTTAACACACAACAAACCAAATAGCCCCTTAAAAGTTTGCTGTAGGAACTGCAAAACGTGTCAAAAAGTGTAAGCATGAATAATAATAAAGGAATTTTATTTACAGGCATGTTGACTCCTAGCTTCCATTGAAGTGTATAAACGAAACAATCGTCTATCGTCAAACATCTATCTCCATTAAGATAGATCTTTTATGTGTATAAGATTACGTCAAAAACAAATTTTCGTGTTTTATAACAATTAAATCTCTCTTTTTTCAGTTTTAAACAACAAACCGCAGTGGGTTATAACTTCTATGGACAATTTTATGTTTTTTTTTTTTTTTTTTTTTTTTTTTTTTTTTTTTTTTTTTTTTTTTTAGAATTTACTTTGCCATTCTAAGATTTTAATAATACAAGAAAATGGCGCTTTTAAGTTAACTAATAAACATTGCAATAATCTTCTTAAAGTATGAAAGTTCCGCATTAAGGTATAAGACAATTATACTGTTAATTTTATACATAATTAATAAATAATTCGCTTTCGATTAGTTTGGAGTGTGTGCCAATTTGATGAATATGAATTATACTAAATTAATACTAAATGTCAATGAAATTTAATTTTTTACAGTAATTCAATATTATATTGTATTCATATGAGTAATTTGGTTTTATTCGCTTGATTTCTTAATGTAAAACAAACGAGAGGCCTTTTATATGAGCATTAAAGCACAAGGTAGATTCTTATGGACGGAATAAGCCACTGTGATAATGTCTTGATCTATTATACCTATGTCCCAAGTGAGGCCTCCCCGAGAATAAGGACGAGGTGAGAGGAGACAGAAGGCGACGGGTCGTAGGAATCATGACAGTACAGAAGGCGCGATCCCTACTATTGAGCAGTTGGAAGCTCCCTGGCAGGTCAGTATAACGGCCTACCGGGCCGGCCGTAGACCTGAGACCGTTTATGGGAGGCGGAGGTGTTTACCAAATGTACAGCATGCTGCCACCCATCGCCGAGACATCCACCGCCCTTCGACCCTCAAAGAGACCATGAGATGAAGTAATTACCTGCCCAGCATTCGCCTGGAGACCCAGGAAAATCTTCAATAAAAACCCATGGAACTGGCCACGGGAATCGAACTGGGACTCCCGCATCACAGACGAAACCACCTGTCACAAAATGCACTAGTTTCTCATGTGCTATGCCATACTTCATTTTACGAATGTTTAAAATCTATATGGGAATGTGGTCTCAATATTTAAAATTGCACTACAATTTCCTTTTAGACTGTATGAAGCTATGAAGCATGGAGGCACTGCAATAACTCAGCAATAAACATTCGGTCGGTTTCGGGTTAAATGTCCTGAGATAGAGCATCGAATCAAAGTTTCTTTCTTCATTTGTCTCGGTCACTAATCAAGTGCTACGATGGATACATTGATCGGTGATAATCCATTGATCCGTAAATCTCCTTTCCTTCCTGTTTGCCGCGTACCAGACATTGGGCTGGTCAATCATCCCGATATGCTATGATCCTTACTTTGCTTGTTTCTATGCCGACATATAAGGCATTCTTTGAATCCCCTTGGTATTGTACGTTCTATGAAAAAGAAGATAATCTAATGCTCTCCATTAAACGCTTGAATGATGTACAGGTTTACCCATGAAGGTTTGGTAGCATGTCTGCCTCACGTTCAAGAGGTCCCGAGTTCTAATATCGGTCAGGGTGAGTCACCTGGATAAGATTTTTCCGGGGGTTTCCCCTATCCATAAAGACGAATGTCTGGTAACTCTAAGCTCTATGGACCCTGGGCCTATTTGGGCATCATTTCAAACATTTCACTCTCCGTCCGATATGACTTTACGTCATAGGACCTAAGTTACTTAAAAAAAATCATATCTCACGTTGTAGATGAGATAAATTAATCATTTGACTTGCAAACTAATCAAAAACTCGTCGAGTATTTGTAGATGTGACTCTACTCCGGTTATGACCACACCGCCTTGGTAGCGTACATGGTACTGTATCTACCTCACGTTCATGAGGTCCCAAGTTTGAATCTCGGTAACGGTGAGTCACCTGGATAAGGTTTTTTCCGGGCTTTTAACTTATCCTGAAAGACGAATGTCGGGTAACTAAGCTCCATGGATCCTGGACTCATTTGAGCATCATATAAGCCAATTCATTAACCTTCCGATATGACAACGTTGAGGACGAAAATTACAAAAAAGAGAGTGTAGTCATGTCACACTGTTGTATTGGAGAGTGCGATTGCAATGGCGATAGTTCAGCAGAAAGCACAGTACGTGTTGTCGATAACGGAATTTAATTAATCAGTTATAACCTTTCAGTGCATTTTCCGATGTAGTTATGGTGGTGATCTCCCTCGTGCTAGTGGCATTAGATGCTCAGTTTCAGAAATTTGGCAGCGTAGGCGTGCAGAAGTCCAACGTACGCCTGTAGATTTCCTTCTCACTAAACAGACTATCAAAAGAAAATTAACTTAGGCGTGATAGAACAGAACGCAGACCGAACTGAACAATAAGATTGACGTAAAGTTATTACTTCAACAAAATGGCCCGCCCCAACACCTTTCCCTACCAGTTCGAGACGCTCTGCGTGCAAGATTCTCTGGTCAATGGATTGGTAGGGCCGGTTCTACTCAGTGGCCTCCCAGAAACTCTGACTTCACACCCCTAGGCTAAGTTTATCGGGGATGTCAAAAACATTGTGTACAGTAATACAATAAGACATCTGCAACATTTGAGGTAGAGGATCACTGATGCTATTGCAACAATCCCATCTGAGATAATACGGAGCTGTTGGGAAGCATTATAAGTAATGAAAACCAAAACTTTTGTGTTTATTAACTGAACAAAAGGTTACTGGTTTAAATATCTCAAATGCTTTGTGAGCTATTATTTTTATCTTAATTTGCTGCAACCTTTTCGGTTGCGCTGTATATTAAAAGCGACAATCCTGAATTTAATGTAGTTTACCCTCACTAGTTATAGCAAATGGATATGTATTGTAGAATGATATTGTTTATTTCTTTTTTGTTAAAATAGTAGCTTACCGTATTAATGGACTGCCAATGTATATGTAGTAGAAAACTGCGATAGCAAAAAATTCATTAAAGCTCATTAAAATAACACAAAAATAAATTTGTTGATCGAATTATTTAACAAGTATTTCTATCTGTACTAAGTACCTACATAACATCGTCAGTCAACTAGGCCAGAAAGGCGAAATCTCTAGAGACACTGAAATAAGCAGCTGCA